>PVJA010008994.1:0-25497 GCA_004027025.1 Myocastor coypus
AAATAATTAGAGACCATTTCTGAAAAAGCATATGATAAATGACATGTACAATGGTCCACTGGGCATTTAAGTTTACTTTGCTACTGCTAACATGGCTGACATGAGCATTTTATCCATATAGTTTTGAGTATTTGGAGATCTATTATTGATATATCTTTGAAATTATCATGCAGTGTTGAGTATCTGGTGTTCTTGTACTGATGTGTTTCTAGAATAATGATTACTTTGATCAGTACATTAAAATGGAGATGTGTATATATGAGTCACTTAGCAAGAGCACTAAAATTATCATTTAAATTTCAATCTATGAGATGGCAAGTAAGAATTAACCTTTTATCATTCTTTTTGGTGAATTATCTGATTATGTTCTTTATCTTACTGTGGACTCTTAAGAATTATCTCATGACTATATTGGAGTAATTTGTGTTACAAAAGCAACTCTTTTATTTTATTTACTGTATTTGCCCCCAACTATCATGACTTATTCTATTCATGCTTCCAAAAATGAAAAAAATACAATATTTTATATTACAAGATGTGCCATTTTTTTCCTTTGAAATTTCTTTCTTTTTTACTAAGTTTAAAATGTCCTTTACTTTATATGAATATTATAAATATTCTCCACTATTTTTGTTTTCTAACAGTCTTGTTTTCAACACATTTCTCTGTGTCACACATATAATGTGGTAGATTAAGCAAGGTCAACTTTTAACACCCAGAAGAAAGGAATCACCATGGTTCTGGCTGCAGAAGGCACAATTGAGGATTGTTATTAACAACATAAAAGCAGAACTAGAGAGGAAGATGTTGCACTCTTGATTCTTCTGGAGAAGTTTCTTAGGTCAGTTTTCTGGATATGAACTCAGCTGTTCTCATCATCAGAGGAGCCCAGGTCCTCACTGTCCCTAAGAATGGCTGTGGTTTATTTCAGGGGAACTCTTGTTATTACTTTGACATCACTTCCTGTGTCCAGTGCACATCTCAGCCTCCTGGTGCACACCTTTTATGCCACTGGTGCAGACTTTCTAGCTTTTACCACTGGCCTTTGGATTCCACAGCAGATCCTTTATACAGATTTAAATGTGACATTTTCATGGGCTCTTGACCTCTAGTTTGACTCATAAATGAGATTCCCATGGGCTCTAGCTCTTCAGCTGGATTGGTGCGGGACTTTGCTGTCGGGTCCAGGCCTTGAGCTGGATTCTTTGAGTCTCTAGTGTGTGGACAGATCTGCAATATCAATCACAAAGTCCGTAAATCGCCCCATGACTACATGAGGCTTTTGGGGGAAGCCTATGCACAAACCATAATACATACATTTCATATTAACATAAAAAAGAAATGTTTAGGAATCAATCTAACAAAGGAAGTAAAAGATTTATACAGTGAAAATTACAGTACTCTAAAAAAGAGATCAAGAAAGATATCATAAAATGGAAATATGTACCTTGCTCATGAATAGGAAGAACCAACATTGTGAAAATGGCCCTACTCCCCCAAATTTTTATGTAGATTTAATGCAGTTCTAATAAAAATATCATCAACATACCTCTCCAATCTAGAGAAAACATTCTAAAAATTAATTTTACACCAGAAAAGACCTATAATAACAAAGGCAATCCTGACCAACAAAGGCAAGGCAGGATGCACTGTGGTTCCTGAGTTGAAATTATACTAGAAAGCTACTGTGATAAAATCACCATGGTACTAGCAAAATAAATAAATAAATAAATAAATAAATAAATAAATAAATAAAATAGATCTGGGGATCGAGGCAATAAGTTAGAAGCTGCAAACACACTTAGCCACCTTACCTTTGACAAAGGAGCCAGATATGTTCACTGTAAGCTTCTTTATTAAATGATGCTTAAAAACTTGTCTTTCCACATTCCAGAGACTAAAATTAGACTCATGTCTATCATGATGCACTAAATTAAAGTAAAATAAATCAAAGATCTAAATATTAAAAGAACAACTAAGTGAAGAAAATACCCTAGAGAGCTGGTGAAGAAAATACACTGAAATCTTAAAGATATAGGGATAGGCAGAGAGTTCATGACTAAAATGCAGATAGCACAGGAAATGCTTCAAATAAACAAGAATTGGGATCTCATATTTTTGAAGTTTCTGCACATCAAAAGAAATCACCAATGGGATGGAAAAAAAAAAAACCGAGGTGAAAATAAAATTAGTTGACTGTTGCTTAACCAAAGGACTTCTACCAAAAACAGATAAAGAATTTTTTTAAGTAACAGCCCCCCAAACTCAAATACCCAATCAAAATATGGGCATGTGAAATGAGTATACACTTCTCAAATGAAAAAATACAAGTGACAAATTAATACACAAAAATTTTTCAACATAATTGTTCATTCAAGAGCTGCAAATTAAAATAACACTAAGATTCCATTTCACCCTAGAGAGCATGGCTATCATCAAGAATTAGAGGGGCTGACAAGATAGCTCAGTAGAATAAGTGCTTGACTGGCAAGTGCGTGGGCCTGAGTTCAATCCCCCCATTCCGGGGGAAAAAAAGAATTCACCCAATCACAAATGCTGGAGGGAAAAAGGAACACTTCTGCACTTTTGGTGTGAGTGTCAGTCGGTGCAACAAAGATGGAAATATGTGTGTAAATTTCTTTTAAAAGCAGGATTAGAAGTCCTACTGAACCCTGCTATCTCTATCTTGGATATTTTTCCAAAAGAACTGAAAACATTGTACCATAGCGATAAATCTGCACCCATGTTTATACCAGCATGATTTGTCATAGCCAAATCTTGAAAATAACCCAAACGCCCATCAAGTGAGAAATGGGTAAAAAATATATGTTGTATTTTCACAGATGGAGTATTGCTCAACTGTGAAAAAGATAAACTTTTGGCTTTTACAGCTAAATGGATGTAGCTAGAGACCATATTGGTAAGTGATAAATCAGATCTTGTGTGTGAACATCACATTATCTCACTTGTTTTGAAAATGTTGCCTTTGTTATCTCTCTAGAATATCTTTCAGTGCATGTTGTAGAGCTGGTTTGGTGGTTGTGACTTTCTTCAGTTGTTCTTTATTGTGTATTTTATTTCTCTATTAATTTCACAAGATCATTTTTCAGAGTATATCAATCTGTACTGGAAGCTTTTACTTCGGGTTTGCAATACTGCACTCCAAGATCTCCTTATCCTAAAGTTGTAATGTTGAGGAGTCTGCTATGATTCAAATGTACTTTTCTTTATGGGAGATTTGTTTCTTTTCTCTAACCACTTTTGGCATTTTGTTCTTGTGTTAAATTTCTACAATCATGATTATTACATGCCTTGGGGTATATTTATTTTGGTAATGAATAACTGGAATTCTATATGCCTCATTTATATGTATAGATAGTTCATTTTTCACGTTTGGAAAAGTACTGTCAACTTTCTGCGATTACTTCTGTGAACAGGTTTTTTATGTCATTTGCTTTGACTCGTGCTTTTTCATTGATTCCTATCCATCTTATGCTGGGTGGGTTTTTTTTTTTTTTGCATAATCTTGCAACTTTTTGATTGTGTTTTCATTGTTTCTGGATATAGCTAAGAGATTTTTTTTTCATGTTCACTAACCATAATCTTGTCTTCTTCATCTAATATTCTATCTTTACTGTCATTCACTTGGTTTTGCAAACTTTCAATGGAAATTTTAATATTTCTATATAACTGTCTGAGTGTTTTTCAAAGATTACATTCCTTTCCTATGTTGGGGTTTCATGGTTTTTATAATTTTCTTTAGCTCCTGTATTTTTTTTTTTCTTTGTCTACTCTAGATTTGCTGATCAAGGCCTTCATTATGGTCATTGGTTCCTTTTTACCTAAAGCTTCTTTCTTTCCAACTCACCTAATTGTCTTCATAGTCCTGGCTGACTCACAAAAGGGCCAGAGCTGGGGGCCACTCAATGAGCATAAAACTTTCCAGTCAGCGCTATCAGACAATTTGATGGGGTCTCATGACAACCTTGCTAAAGTAGTACAATTAACAATAGTAGCAAGCATTGTCTATAATCTAAAAGCATATAGTTACTATTAATTTAGTGCATTTAATTATAGTGGCAAGATTTATAGTTATTTAACAATATCCAACAAAATTCAAGAACTTGTATACACCAAGTTACACCTTTGTGAAGTGATTTTTTACTCTGTGCTGGGGAATTTTAAGAGGCATAGGAGGCAAAACGGAGAGATAAATGAAGAGAAGTATAATAGAAGCAAGACTAGATGACAACAATGATTATGCCAATTTTGGGAAACTGGAGAACATGGCAGGAGAAAAAGAATGAAAAAAGAGAGCAAAAGATTACCAAAGCGAATGGAACCCTCAGAGACAGAAAAGGCTGCTCACAGTCCTTGCACAGCGTCCTGTGTTCCACTTCCGTTATCACATTTCTGTCTTTTCCACCCACTTATTTTATGGTGGGGTGGGATGAGGTGCTCTGGGCTGACTTGCCACCCTGTTGCTACTGTAGAGACAGCCAGAGCCATTTCGATCTGCTCTGCCCAACTCATAACTGTGGCCCAAGATCACTGATGTTCTCTCAAGACACTGTTCACAGAGTGAGGAATTGTGCACTTTTGCTATCTTTTTCACCACTGCTGCCATGGCATCACTGTTGTTATCAACCCTTCAGACCCCAAACTTGTTGACTCAGTGCTTCTGCTACTGCCACCATGAAGACATCCCAAGGGTGCTCAGTCCCATTTCTCTCACCTCTCCCGTGGGGAAGTGTCATAACTGTTTAAATCTTATGTGTCCTTATTCACTTTCCAAGTCACTAGTTGCAGGGCAGGAAGGATTGTGTGCCACCTCTACTTTAGCCCCTGCCTTTGTTGATAGGGGTTCCATCTAGCACCTAGTGTACATGGAAACAAACAAAAAAAAAGTGGCAGGCTATTTAGGATGGAGTAGTTCCAGTGAAATTTTCCACCAGGCTTACACATCTTCTCTGTGGAAAAAGGTGAAGCAGGCAAGAGCTCTTGTATCTTATAGCTGTCCCATTTGGCTTGAGCTAGCCACAATTTTGCAGTTCATCAGCTTCTTGGAGACTTCTCGGCTTCGCATTCTTGCCTACTGTACAGGTGGCAGCGCATCAGCACCTTATGGGATAGCTTGCCATTCTGCAAAGTCCTATTTCTATGTTTTGTTTCATTGCAAATGTCTTGCACCAGATCGATTTTGGCATCAAGATCTGTGTTCCTCCCTTTCCTCCAACTACCTGTGTTTCTAGCTGATTTATTGGACCAGCTTCAATGAGGCTTTTCCTCTTTTCAGCCATGTCGAATCTGACCCAGGTAAATTTTTAACTTTTGAGAGCCCCGTTACAATTTTTTGGATAATACACATAAGTAATTGAAGAAGTTGATCTTCACAAGGGCTTGATGTTTACCTTTTACATTAGAGTATACTTCTACGTACATTATCAATTTTTCCCTGTATCTACAGGATATGTGTAGTGTTTTTAATTGTCTGTATAAATCATTTTTTCAGAGTTACTGCAGAGTTTGCAGAATATTGTGGAGTCACACAGATACAGTTTAGGGCATTCTGTATCACTTACTAGGTGTTCAGTTTTTCTTCTACTTCACTAAAAGAATGAATTTATTTTATTTTTTTCAGTTAATTCATAAATAATTTCTAATTATATAAGATTATATAAATGCTCATTTTTATCTTTCCTATAATTATTTGTGATGCTCACTATTATATGTACTTCTTCGTGCTAGTAATGTAATCATAATAAAAAGTAATGGCTAAATGTATTTCCAGTTTTGATTTCAGTTTTAATAAGAACACCTCTAGTATTGCACTTGAAGTTGCAGTTACCTCACCTAGGTGGTGTGCTTTATGCTTCTTAGTAGGTATATTGAAAGAATATGTAATCATTAACCAGGTCCCTTTCTATATTTGTTTGTCCTAACCAATGCCTATATAATCATATCTCATTATGTAGATTGAATTTAAGATTTGAAAGCAGAAAGTCCTGAGTTTCTCTCTGAAGCTCAATTTCTGGACTTCTTGCAGAAGAGGCTCTTCATAGGGTTGGGCAGCTGTGGGTGCCAGTTAAGAAATCTTTCTTAGAAGGAAGATTTCAGGTTAGAAAAGTAAGCAAACCTGATGGTTTAGAAGAAAACGAGGTGTTAAGGCAAGAAGAAACCAGGAAAAGAGAGAGCCTGAAGGGCAAACATGGACTTGCTTGTCCTGTTTACAATTTTCTTTTCTTTTCTTCTCTTCTCTTCTCTTCTCTTTCTTTCTTTCTTTCTTTCTTTCTTTCTTTCTTTCTTTCTCTCTCTTTCTTTCATTCTTTCTTTTGCAGGACTACAGTTTGAACTCATGACCTTGCACTTGCCAGGCAGGCACTTGTGTCACAGAGCTGTCTCCCCAGCGACCTGTTTACAATTTTGATGATGTGGTGAACTGCCCAGGAGTTGGTCCCATCAGCAGGAGGTGTGAAATCATCTGACCAGGGGTCCCCAAAGCAAAGGAGGAGATACATGGGTAAATGCAGCTGTGTATGCCCAAGGACACAAGTTATATTCCGTCATCCTCTAAAGACAAGAACTGCTCTCCTTTGATCTTCCAAATATCTTATAAATTTCTGTAGTACAGCCCTGCCTGGATCCAAACTGTGAAGGGAATTCTAGTAAATATATTTTCAGCTTGGCTAAGGTAGAGCAGAAAAAATCACAGTGTTTATTTGTTACATAGTGGTAATAAGAATATCCATCTGGCATGATGTCATGAGTGTTAGTGATGAATTATGTGAAGTACATGGATGTATCCTTACTTGATGATATTGTTACTATTGTGCACTGTAACCAGTAAGTTTTCTAACTACTGAGTACTTAGTCCTTGCTGCTATCATTTATTTTTGGCAAAGAAATACACTTTATGCTACTTGCCTTTGATAAACTTGAATCTTACTTTACACAGATAAGTTGCATTATTTATTATGCAAGTTTACAGCTCTAGGTCAGCCCTATAACTATTTCTCTTCCTTTGCCATAATGTTCTTTTCATTTTGATAGGAAAAAGCAAGTATGTTGAAAATATTTTGTGTATACTAATTCAAATACAGATACATTATAAACTGATAATTCACTTTAACTATCATTCTATTCATTTGACTTTGGAAGCATAGCAATTTGATAAGCATGTTCTTTTCCTTATTTCACAGGTAATCTGAAATGGAGTTATTAGAGTTTGTAGATGTTATAATGCAATTTTTTCACAGTATGTTTAGGTATCAAAAGGAATGACATTAAAACATTCACTAAAGGCTATAGTAATAATGCCTATTAGATTATTAGCCTAATATATCTTCTCTACCAACAGTTAACTTTTTAAAATTATAATTTCCCAGATTAATAAACATCTCTTAACATCATATCAGTTAACTGAAGTCAATGGCAAATTTGTTTCAGCTTCCTTAGATGCATCTAGAAAACACGTTAGCTTACACAATTTAAAGCAGAATTTAAAATCTGATCAAGGGTCATAATTACCACTATGAAAAATCAATCAGTAAAGTTCAATTCTTTAAGTTTTGTAGGATCAGGGGGAACTCTAAAGTCTTAACTTTTGAATAACAATGATATTGAAAGAAATTCTCAACACCACTGTGATTTTTGCACACATACACACATGGAGACACTTTTGGGGAGAAACCATCAGCTTAATTTTATGCAGTATTATGATTTTCATCAAAGGCATATCCAGATTTTATAGAGCCTAGAGCCTATATGACTTAGATGTGAACTGTAGGGAAATAAAATTAAATTATTAAGGTATACATATTAGCAATACAATGTTTTTCTTGTGTGGAATAATTTAATTGGTGGATCCCAAAATATAAGCTGTATGTAAAACCTGCCTCTGCTCTTGAAATCTTGAATGATTTCTCAATAATGTTAAATAGCTTTGGACAAAATTAAGCCATTTTAGTGAAGGCTTCAATTGTTTATACCTAACTGCATATTGTACAGTTGTCCGTCTTTTAATTCTAAGAACTCTCCCATGAGACATATAGTAGCTTCATAGTTTATTTCTATTTTCAATGCCAATACTCTTTTATTGACAACAGGAGATGTCAAAAAATATTCTACAAATTTCCAGCAATATTCCTTTCTTGCCTACTGTGAGAGAGGAGTGAAATAATTGTGTTAAACATCTATTGGGGTCTTTCTTCTGGACAATTTTATAGAAGAAAAACATAACTCCTGACTTGAAAGGGCATTTTGTAAAGGGTAAATGAAGTGGTCACACAGGGTTTACTTTAACAACTGAAAAAATGTGTCATATGTATTAATGTCAACAACTGGATTTTTACCTCATTAGACAATTTCTGGATCTAAGGCTCTGATTATTATTCTAAGCAGAAAAAAATATGCTAATTATTCACTCTGAATATAGAAGGAAAAAAGGTGTAAAATCTCCCGTTAGCCGTGTGACCATGTACTAATTGCATGTCATGTGTCAAAATAATGCAGCTCCCTGTGCCTAAAGCAATTAGACACACAGAACTCCATTAATGAAGCACTGCCTGTCATTAAAAGTGTTTTCTGTGCTATAGTTGAAGATTAAAATATTAACTTCTCAAATATTTATGATAGCTACTGACAGCATTTCAAAATGTTGCTTTTAACAAAAGCTTTCTATTAAGAACTAGTTTTTAATTTGGATTTTATATTCAGAGACTATATTAACATATGGAAAGAAGATGGGATTATTTTAGGTATCTGAAGAGTGTTTATTATAAAAGGTAGATTAATTTTAGAAAATTTTATCAAGTCTTTGCCCTTAAATTTTATTCTCAGAAAGGGGCTTTCTAATTGTTTTACCAAATTTTTTTTCCTCTTTGAAGTATCCACTCAAGAACTGTGCACGAATGTAGGTTTTGCCAGTCTTATTTCCCTATATTATTCAAATTAATCATTTCCAAGTTCATTGTAGTAAGTTAGCCTTACTGGCCATATACATTATAACTTTTATATTTTCTTGTGATATGAAAAGTAACCAAGAGATTGGATGTCAGGTACCTCAGATAATCAATTTTAAATGAATGTACAGTAACCAAAATGAATATACTGCTTACTCTATAAATGAACACAGATATTCTTCTGTCTCTTTTGATACTTATGCTTGGTATTATTTAATCTTGATGCATACAAGTACTTTCTGCAATTTGTAGGTTTTCATTTGTTTGTTTGTTCATTTGTTTTGTATGTTAGGGAAGGGTCTTCAGGGTGTTCAGGGTCTCACTACTAGGTCAGACTTGCAGTGATCCACCTGTTTACGACCTCCTAAGAGCTGGGATTACAGGAGTACATCACCATGCCCAGTCTCAATTGCCCTCTCAGTGCACCCCAGGGATGAGGATGGCACAGTATGCCTGAGGATAGAACTCCCAGCTCCTGTGCCTGCTTTCAGGCACTTTCATCTGCTGAGGTATTTGGCCAGCTCTAGTAGTGTTTAATAAGTATTTGCTAAGTAAGTTGATGAATATGTCTCCTTATTTCCTATCTCTTTTATTTGATTATACTAGTCCATATTTTGTACACAAAAGGATTTATATGCTATATAAATATTATTAATGAAATATAAAAAATAATCACCATTGAAAAACAATGTTCAGTCTATTTATGCATTCTTCTGCTTTATCACCATAACTTTTTCCTCAGAGACACCAGTACTTTAAAGTTTATGTTATGCCACTGATCCTGTAATATGGGATTCTGTTATAAATATTGGATATGTTATGTAGGGCTAGGGAAATCACTTAGCAGTCTAAGCGTGTGCCTGGCAAGTACAGGATCTGGGTGTGGTCCCCAGTCCTGCATGCTGTACCTGGTGTACTGGCCACGGAAGCCAGGCATGGTGGTACATGCCTGCAATCCCAGCACTGCGGAGGCTCTGACAGGAGGATCACTATGGGTCTGAGCTGCATAGTGAGAGCCTATATTAAATAAATTTAAAAAGATTAAAAACCTTTTAAAAATGTATTTTCTAGCTTTGTAGTTTTGGGAATTCTATCATCATGAAATTATTCTATATGTTATCTTCCTGGACTTGCTTTTTTAAATTTGATGTTATGTTTTCAAGACTTTTTCCTATGGTATTTAATTGCTTAATCATTTAACTGTGCATAGCCCCTCATAGTGTGGGTATGCTATCTTGATAAAAATTCTTTTTTAGCTTTTGTTCTTATAATTAATGCTATAATTAGTGTTGGTATATGCCACTTGCTTTATATGATTAAAGCTATCACAGATATGTACTCCTTAGAGATTGAGTTTCTGGGCTGTAAGAAATATAATACAACTTTTTAGAGAGAAAATGTTAAATTATTTTCCAAAATAATTTTTAGAGTTAAAATTTGGAGCTTGCCTTTTATGTGGCAGTGTGCAATATCACGTCCTTTCCAACAATGCTGATTATCAGACTTGTAAATTTGTGTCCGCTTTTATAATTTTGTTAGATTCATTTTCTAACAATGTTATTTATTATTTTGGAATAGCAGAAATTTTGGAGACAAATTCTAACTTTTATAACCCAAAGTTTTCTCAAACAGTATAGTTTGTTAAGCTCTAACTGTTCTACAAGAAAAGAATCCGGGGCCACTCCACATTATCCTACTCTCCAATCTTGAGAGCCTTTTACTCACTTGCTTTCTGAAAAAATACCCAAAGGTTTCTCGGTATAGGTCCACTATGCTAAAGAGACATGCAGTTTTATGTACACGTGATAACCAAATACAAGAATGTACTCTTTAAGAAAATTTTTATGAGGCAGGAGAACCTCTCACTGAAGCACAGCCTTAGTAACTTAATGATTTAACAAGGTGCTGTCTCAAAAAATGAAACATGGGGCTGACAATGCAGCTCAGCAAGGGGGCCCTCGGCTCCACATACTATGCTTCAAAATAAAATGAAAATAATAAAGATTCTTATACTACTAACTAAAAATGCAAGCTATCTTAACATCCATATAGAAATGAAGATTTGGTAAATTTCTTAAGAAGAAAGTGATAATATGCATTTTATTAATAGAAATAAAAAGGAAAATATAGTGTGGTTTTCAATAGAAGACCCAGCACTCACAAAACTGTCAATTCTCTCAAAACTTACACTAAGTCAAAGCAACCCTATGTCAAAACCTAATACATTTATTTAAATATTAGTAATGACACTTTTTTACTTTTTATCTTTTAAAGAATACTAAAAAGCACTAAGTCAAAAAATTGGAAGTGATACAGAATTTCATTTAACAAATTAAGATGATACCATAACACTTATGCACAAAAATAAAGCGTAAGAAGATCCAAAGCATTTCTAAAGAAAAAATAAAGTTAAGAGGATTTGTCCCTTTAATTGGGTAGAATTATTTTGCTTATTGTGATAGTATTGATCCTGGAACAGAAGTGGATAAAGCGAAAGAAACAGGAAGCAAAGGACTTTGCACATAAATTGAAACACATGAATTTATATTGATACTTCCATTAAGATTAATAAAAATAAGAATTTACTCAGTAACTATGGTTAACACTAGTTTTTCATATTGAAAAATGTCTTTATCTTTTACCATACACAGAAATCATCCCCATAATAGTTAAGAACTTGGGCCAACCAGATAGCTCAGCGGACTAAAGCACCTGCTTAGGCAGAGGGCCAGCAGCTGTGGTTTGATACCTGGCCTGCAATGCCAGCAAAGCCCCCAGGCCACACTGAAAGTGCCATTGAGACTGGGCATAGTGTGATGTACCGGTAATCCCAGCTCTTAGGAGGCTGAACACAGGTGGATCACTACGAATTTGATCTACGTACTGAGACCCTGTAGACCTTGTCCTAAACACAAAAAAGAGAATTTGAATGTCAAAGGGAAATATTTTATATTTAGCTATCAAATACTTGATTCCCCTCAATGTGGGGAATAACATTTTAAATGAGATAAAACTAAAACAATGAAGAAAAATTAATAAATTCATTAATATTAAAATTAAGAACCTTAGACATATACTCAAGAGACTTTTGAATATGAGCATAAATATATGCATTAATTATTACATTAACACATTAATTATAATTTTAAACTAAGATTAATTATAATTTTAAAAAGGTAAAAATATATAAGAAAGAAGAGGCCAGCAAGATATCTCAGAAGTCTAAAGCACCTGCTTAGGCAAGTCTAGCCAACTACAGGGACTGTGGTTCAATCCCCAGAACCACACGCTGCACCAGCTCCACCCCCAGGGCAGGCTGAGCTGGAGATATATATGTATATATATATATATATATATATATATATATATATATATATATATAATTGTGTTATATATATGATTGTATTATATATAAATATATATTTATATATAGTCAACACAATTATATATAATTGTGTTAAGAATAAAATGATACATGACAGCTTACATAAGCTTGTATCATCATGAATGCACCTAGGAATACAATGCTTGTGAAAAAGGTAACAGAAACCTGCATTCTACAGCCTCCTACTTCTGCCAAAAATGTTATCCTTTACAGATGCAAACATATAGTGAACGCATAAAAACATGCATGGAAATATTAACCGAATTGAATATAGAAATTACTCAAGAGGTGAGGGGAGAGAGGAACAAGATGCCCAGAGTCAATCATTTTAATCATGCTTTATTTCTGTAGCTTGATCTAACCCTGTATTTTATAGTATGTGCTGTGCTTTTTGAGTATCTGATGTATCACCTGAAACACACATTCAGCTTCTTCTACTGTATTAATTTCCCCATAATTTGACTAGTTGGTGTGATTTTTCTTCAATTTCTAATTTATAGTTACGCATCACAGTTCTAAGTCAATCAAAACACTAAAACTGGCTAACTGTCCTAATCTTTATCATCTTCTAAAAAATTTAGCTGTCCAGCAGCCATGTACTAGCCAATGGAGGCGCCAGACAATGCCCTTGCTCGTAGGGAGTGAGGAAGATCAGCATGTGCCTAACTGCAGTGTGAAATGCACCGGGAGTTATAAAAGGAACTAACGAACTGAGTCATCAAGTCCGAATAGCAGTATGAGGCTTGAAAGATGAAGCAAAGAACATATAAAAGTGAAGTTGTGAACATAATATATTTCAAATTTTGGATTTCCAAAGACCAAATTCTGATTCCATTTACTTTCAGGAGGCTAATATATATATATATATTATATATATATATATATTATATATAATATATATTATATATATTATATATATTATATATATTATATATATTATATATATTATATATATAATATATATATATATATATTTTTTTTTTTGCCTCAGTTCTAGGCATCTATTGTTATAATTCTGTCCATTGTTCATGTACTTTTCACTGCTTGTTTTCTGGACACTTTGGTTACCTACTGACCTATTGTTTAATTTGTTTTAATTGTACAGTTAAGGTTCATTCTTAGTTTCCTACAGAAACAGTGATTAACTACTCTGGGAAAAATAATTTTAACTGTTATACAAATAAAGAAATGCTCTAAACCTTACTTACATATTCAGGTCTGTCTTCTTGGAAATAAGCTGTGCCTTCCATATTGGGAAATAAAACAACATTAGTTAGAGAGGGAAGGGGGGACAAAGGTGAAAAATAAGCGAAATAGATGAGAGAGAGAGAGAGAGAGAGAGAGAGAGAGAGAGAGAGAGAGACAGAGGAGAGAGCCCAGTCAGTCAGACAGACATACAGACAATGATTTGAATAACTGGCTTCCTCTGGTGTTGGATTCAGCAGGACAAAAATACTTATTTACTGAAAAAAGTGAATTTGCTTAGGACAACTGGGCAAAACTCGATAGTTGCATTTGATTTGGGCTTGACAACTGGGAAGATGGATAGCGGGCAGAGACAGAAGGAATAAATCCTAGTAAACATAACAAGTCACAGACAGAAACACAGTAGCAATCCCTAACTGTTCAGTGACTTAAAGTTAGATCACAGATGAAAATTTTGGGGGTGTTGTATTCAATCTTCATCAATTTATCAGATAACAGTGTGATGGAGTGACTATCATGATGATATTATTAAGCTCAAGATATTATACATCGAGAAATTTAGGGACGGCCAAATAGCTCAGCAGATTGAAGTGCCTGAAAGCAGGTGCAGGGACCAGGGTTTGATCCCCGGGCCTGGCCGGCTGCCCATCTGCTGCCGCTCCCCCTGCACCTCCCAGGGTGCTCTGAGGTGGCAATTGAGATTGGGTGTGGTGGCACACACCTGTAACCTAGCTCTTGGGAGGCTGTAAACAGGCCGATCACTACTAGTCCAACCTAGTAGTGAGACCCTGAACACCCTGTAGACCCTTCTCTACTATGCAAAAAAAAAAAAAAAAAAAAAAAAAAAAAAAAAAAAAAAAAAAAAAAAAAAAAAAAAAAAAAAAAAAAAAAAAAAAAAAAAAAAAAAAAGAGAAAGAAAGAAAAGAAATTTAGCAACTCAAAGATGGCAAAGTTCACATAAAAATTAACGTAAACTTAAAATCCAGTATATATTGGAAACTAAGAAGTATATCTAAGTTCTGAATGTTCAGAGAAAAAATGGAATTTTATCTTAGTACCAAATCAATAAAGAAACTTTCTATCAGAAACACTTAACAAATAGCGCTTTCTCCTTACCCCTCAACTGTCCAGACAGAGCTGCCATGTGAGAAAATTTAAGAAGGACTGGTTATTACTCTCAGTACACAGTTTAAAAAAATGGCAGTATTTAGAATGAAATAACAGAAAATATTACAGCCCTCTATGTATGTTGAAGAGACTCTTCCAACATTAACTAAATCTGAAATTTCTGAATGTCCTTCATGTCACTGAACAGATCTGAAATCGTCATGATGATTTTTGTTCTGGATTGCAGCCTCCGCTCCCATTGCTGAAGCCTGTTGCAGGGGATTCCAGCCTCGTGGCACCTACCGTCCCTTGTGCTCCTCTGGCACCGTCTCGGCGATGTAACACAGCGATGTTCACACAGACTCATGATATTAGAAAAGCATAAACGAGGTTTAATATGATGTTGACACCATTTTTGTTTTGTTTTTGTTTTTTTTGCCTTTCTCATACTGGTGTTTTAATCTTTTTCACTAGAAGTAAAGAGAGGAACATGAACTCGAATTTGAAGAGCTTTTCTTGAAATAGCTCTCCTCCCTTTCTTTCTCCACCTTCTCTCTCCTCTCTCTTTTTCTCTCTTTCTCTGTCTGTCTGTCTGTCTGTCTGTCTGTCTGTCTCTCTCTCTCTCTCTCTCTCTCTCTCTCTCACACACACACACACACACACACACACCTGCCAGATTCCAAGCTTTTTGTGATAGTTCTGCTTTGTCACAAATATATAAGAAATGCATTTAAATGGGCCTCCATGCATCATTTGCTGGGCTTGGTGAAAACTGAAACATAGATCATTGTTTAAAAGCAAGAAGAGGAAAAGGCTTTGCCTTGTCATCCATGGTCCTCAGTCTATGAAGTACTGTACTTTCCCAGCTATGCTGTCCATGCTGGGTACTTACAGGATGCACGAGCAGCCCAGCTTTTCTTGCACTGGTGCTCAGTTCCATGGGGGAAGAAGGCCCGCTGGCTGCTGGACTTGCACCAACAGGCAGATGAAGAACTCATCTCCCAGTTGATATAGAGGACGGCAGATGAGCTGAGCTTCCAAGACCCCACTGTAGCCTCAACTGACCCATTAGAGTTCACTTCCAAGAAAAAACAAAATTATGAATAAAACTGTGTTATTAACACTTTGAAAATAGCACCTGCAAAGGAATGAACAAACCAGATAATGGCAGGGCAGCTTCTGACTGCAAGACTTCATGCATCTGTGGTTCAGTGTTGTCGCTCTGTGATTTTTCAAGCTTCTTTTGACAATTTATGTAGGCCCAAACATGTGAGACAGGAGAAAGAACCAGAGTTACTTTGGGGAAGGCAGCATAGGTAACATAACAGAAAAGAGAGGGGTCCACCTCTAAAGAACCACAAAAGTTGCCGTCATACTACCAGAAAAATCAGTAAGCTCCTAAAGATTACCTGAATTTTTAAAATGGAGGCTTATGTAGGTTTTAGTCGTAATAACTACCCCTCATCAGACACCAAAATATTGCTGAACAAAATTATGGACTTCCTTCTAGAAGAAATGTACATTGTAGGCTTAAAATTGCATATCTGCGGTGCTGTGCTGGCCTGGCCTCCAGGGCATTATGAGGAGGTGATTGAGACTGGGCTTGTGGCACACGCTGGTGACCCTAGCCCTTGGGAGGCTCAAAACAGGAGGACCACCATGAATCAGAGCTGTGTAGTGATACACTGTAGACCCTGCACTAAATATATTTTTAAAAAGTCTCATATCTGATTATACTGAACCACATGAGATTGCTGACATTCAACCATTTTTGACCTATAAAAAATAATATTTTAATGTGACGTTACCTGACCAGTAGCCCTTTCTTCTCAATAAGTATAAATAAATACTATGTTTCACTTTGTTTTCCTTAAACCGACATTATTTTCTGGACAATTTTGTCATATTACATCACTTGTAAATAAAAAGTATCGCAGTATTTTTCTTAACATACACATGTTTCTATAAAGTTTAAGAGTATAGCCAGGCGTGGTGGCGCACACCTGTAATCCCAGCACTCGGGAGGCTGAGGCAGGAGGATCAGTGTGAGTTCGAGACCAGCCTGGGCTATAAAAGTGAGCTCAAGGCCAGCCTGAACTGCATAGTGAGACCCTGTCTCAAAAAGACAAAAAAAAAAAGAGTATATCTCTCAGTACAATCAGAATACTAACCTATACCGACCAACCAAAAAACATGTTAAAGTAGAAGCAAATATACTTGCTCTGTTCATAAGAATATGGAAACCATAAGCTACTGGTGTAGTTCCTCAGAAATTTCTTTCACTATGATCCCACTGAGCATTGGTTTGCATTTTGAGTTTTTGAAAAAAAAAATAAAGCAGGTCTGTGGAGACCAATTAAAATATTTATTTTTAAATAAAATTTAAGAATTGAACGAAAATTAAAAATATTTGATGCATGACAAATAGAAGTATTTGATACTTGATAGAAGTATAAAGTACTAATTACTTCAATTAATGAAAATACTTTTCCGTTCAGCTTGGGTGTTTGGCTGGGACTCAGCTATGGATAAAAAGAGGCCACAAAGGGTAGCTGGGTGAATGCAAAGGAGGACAGTGCCAAGCCAAGCCCTACACAATGCCAAGTGTTGTGTTTGTGTGACTCAGTTTGTTTTATTTCAATTGCTTTTCTTTTTTTCTTTTTCATTTATGTATTTGGTACAGTGTCTTGCTGTACTCACAGAGGCTCACACAACTCATATGCAGAGTGAGCCTCCTAGTTTCAGTCTCCTCAGTGCTGGGATAACAGGCGTGTTCCACCACACTGGGTCTCCTGCTCAGTGCACCCTGGGGGTGGGGCCAGCACAGCATGGGGGACAAGGAATTGGACCCTGGTCTCTGCACTTGCCAAAGCAGGCACTTATTCCACTGAGCTATCTTGCTAGCCCTTGTCTTATTTCAACATATGAAGTGCTTCAGTTATGAATATTCCTTACCGTTCAGATATTTATGACTATTAGCTATAAAATACTGTCCTTGGCAAAAAACAAATACTGTTTTGAAGTCAGCAACTCGAGCATAATAAAAGTGATAGAAGTATTTTGATACTTGAATATTTCTTAAAGTTTAGTTATAATCATGACAACTGGTAAAAATGCAGTTAGAAAAATTAGCATTATTAATGTTAAAGCCAAACTTCAATGCAATTCTTTCTTTGTGAAAGAAAAATACAAGATCAAAGAAAATTCAAGATACTTAAATTTGATTTTTTTCAAAAGCGACTTGCCAAATATTATCCTCTAGAAGGATGTTATAAAATTATTTAAACCTAGCCGGGCGTGGTGGCTCACGCCTGTAATCCCAGCACTTGGGAGGCTGAGGCAGGAGGATTGGTGCGAGTTCGAGACCAGCCTGGGCTACAAAAGTGAGCTCAGGACCAGCCTCAACTGCATAGTGAGACTCTGTCTCAAAAAGGCAAAAAAAAAAAAAAAAAAAAAAAAAATTATTTAAACCTAAATAATGAATGCTGTATGGATTACAAACATCCTTGGTCAACTTTTAGCCAGCAGACTAAGGAAATTTGACCTGGATTATGTCTGGCCTATATTATGGCATTGATTGTCAAACTTCCTTTTTTCTTTGTAACCACAGAATTGTTATTCCTGTATGTTGACTGGGAACTCTGCCTTAGTTTGGGAGTTATTAACATCTATCAGGATCAATTGTACGTACTTCAGCTACGAAAAATTTACTTGACAACTATAATGGCTGTGAAAAAGCCATTATGGAATCACAGAGAGAAGGAAGAAAAAGGGCTAGGACGTGCCACAGAACCAGAGGAATGTTTTATTTTCTTTTAAAAATACATACCATTCCCCCTATATTTTTTTTGCCCCAATATGCATTTATTCCTGTACAGTTTTACAAAGTTAAAGGCACACGAAAAACACATTGAAAACATGAATATGTGGTATAGTAGTGGGCTGGAGCTGGGACACTCGGGACAGAGAACTGCAGCCTGACGTGGGAAGTAGGAAGGACAGCTCTCCTTTAAAAAGAAAAGCCAGAGGCAGAGAAGAAATCGCTTGATCAGGGCTCCTTGGTGGGCTACCTGGGCAGTCTGCCTTAGGTCCAGTTTTATCCGGAAATCTTACCAACAGCCAATAAGATCCTGTTGACATCTATCACTAGAACCACTTCTCGAGGTCTCTTCCATTATTTTCTAGCTCCGCTCAAGAAATTTCAAGCCATGTTTACACCAAACAGACCTAGAAGAAGTATCCATACAAACCTCATAAGCACAACCGAGTTACTTTCAAATTGGCACTGTGGAGCATGTGGACCAACTTTAAGTCAAACAAAGCAGGTGTATAATTTTTATTGTCTTTTGACACATAGTCGCCATTTTCCCAAGTATATTACACGTTTTTTTATTTTCCCTTCCGATGCTGGCTCTCGCTGTCTTATATTTTATAAAGCAAAAATATGGTGATGCTATATTTTGTCCTGAGAACTGAGGGGGATGAGGAGAGAGAAGCCGTCTAAGCCTCATGCAAGGGCTTCCAAATCCAGTGACTTGTTTATGGAAATAATTCTACACTCGCGACATCTATGTTCAAAACCACTGGATCTTCCCAGGGCAAAGAAATTCATCAAAAAAGAAAACAGGAAATGAAAAAAGAGGGAAGAAAGGGAAAAAAAAGAAAGGAAACAGATTTTACTTTTAGCTCATCGTCAGATTTGCAAGAGACAATAAGCAAGATTCATTAGGTCATTTGTTTCTGTCATCTGCCATGATTCAAAATGAAATACTAAATGTTTCATGGACTCAGAAAGAGAGTAGAATTTGTCTTTGTGTGGGCTGTGTGAAGATGGTGAGTCTTCCAGCTCCTTCGGAGGGGTCTGACGGATGAAAGGGGGAAGGGCGGTGCCGTCTGAATGATGATGGGCTAATATCATCACCCTCTTGTCAGCTGTAATAGGCTTTTCCTCACAGAAATAATTCATAAAACTGCTACATTATATTCTGTCCCTGACAGCCCCTATCTATCCTCCAACCCAGCAGGCTCACAACTAATAAGAAAATATGTGGTTCAGGAACCTTGAAAAATTAAACAGGTAGTTTATGAACAATTTGTTTCATGGGGATGTTTATTATGTTTATTAAATATTGAGCCTTTAATGTTTTCCCAGTGCAGATGATATCATAAAAATGCTGACTTAAGCCTCGGATGTATGCTTAGAAAATGACATTTTACAGCACTAGTAGTACATAGTAAATAACTAAATTATAGCAGCTCGTGCATGAGTACAGAGACAGTACATAGAAAATATAATTTATAATGTACCTTTATGTACGTGCAAATGCAGGATGCATCCGTGGGTCTCGCATTCGGCTTCAGCTTCCACTGTGGGCAGAGGTTTACACGTAAATTGGGAACCACCATTATGTTGGCATTTGCCCTGGTGAAGGGCAGCCTGAGATTCACTTTATTGCTTGCACTAAAGGAGAAACCTCGAGTTCAGTATTCTAGGCATCAAGGGGGCACATTCTCTGGGCACTAATAATAAACTTAATCAGGAGGGTTACTTGGTAAGTACAATTTTTATAGAAACCCTTTAGTTTGGTTTCCTCAGGAGAGCAATGTATGTGAGGATGTGCGAGTGAAATGGATCCTGATAATGTGATGCTCTTTATTTGAAATTAGCTGCAGAAAGAGTTTTGTGGAAATCTGACCGAGACAGTACATGAAGCAAGCTCATCTGGTGCCCACACCTTGCAGGTTGCTAGCTTTGCTGTCACAGTATATTTAATCAGCATGACAGGAAATGATCTTCTGCTATAGACAAGCAAGTGGAAGATGATCTGCATCTTACAGGGTTAATGGCCCTTCCATAATAAACAATACCCACAGTATGAAAATAAAGCAATAATTCACGTTCATATTTCAGAATGCACATGCCCAAGGTGATTTACAAAGGAGGTGGGATCAAACCTGTGGTTATGTGCTGTAGCTTTCCAAGGCCCAGCTTTGCTGATCTCAGAAGGACTTCTTAATTTACTTTATGTACCCACAGAGAAGCCCGCACATAGGCATCTGGTAATGTCGCAGGTTTGCACTGAGGGCATGGGCACATTGCAATATAACAATTCAGATGAAGTGGAACATATCAGCATGAAGAGGTTAAAAGCAGCATCTATTTGAAGATTGGTTATCAACTAGGACAGTTCCTTAGAAGTCACTTGGGGACTTTTGTTATCTAGTAGTTTTACAAAGATCCAAGGTCAAAGAAAGAACACAAATTGGCCCAACCTTCAGGAGGACACCGGAGGCTAACATTGAAGTTGAGGGTGACTTTTGTAAATTCTGAGGCAGGGTCAGAGATAAACAAGAAGAGATCCAGAAACGATAGGTGCCTTGTTACGAAAGCCTAACTGGCATAGATGACGTGATGGACAGCTGGTTCTTTGTAGGTACAGAAATATTTTGTGGCTTTCACTGTCAATACGAAGCCAATCTATAAACAGAATGTGTACCTTAAAGTGAGAAATAGTGCAGCAACTACTAAAGTAGTCTAGTTTGAAAGACATCAAATAATCTATGTGCTCAGGACTCTCTTCAGCTTCCGAAGGTTTTCAGTGTAGCTGCTGTGAAGTGAAGAGTTCTGGAGAGAATTTGAACAGATCTCTTTTGCTTAAGGGATCTTACTATGTAACTTACAGACTAGGAACAAACTATCCACACGTCCCACCATAAACTGACCTAGCAGGATAGATTGAAGTGAAATGTATTTTTTTTTTTTTACAATGGATGATTAAATATTATAATAGGCAGCAAAAGAGCTATATTATCTTGGTGAGATTTTAAGAGTACATTTAATCTCCATTTGATGGAAAAGTCTAGAACTAGCCCATCCTTAACAAAAAGAGGTTGAATGTCTAATCTCTGCTGATCCTTCCAATTTAAGGAACCCTGTCCTTGGGAGGTCCTCCGTCCTTCCATAGTTTGTGATATTTCTACTGTGTATATGTTAACAATAGCTATGTTGATCTGAGGCTTCTTTTGAAGTTTCATTTTAAATAATAAAATGTCTCTTTCCCTCCCTCCTTCCCTCTCCCTCCCTTCCCTCACATACCCTTCTTAAGTGGAACATTATTTCCTAATACAGTTGAAAATGATTCACTTAATCTTGAACCCATTGGACCTGTTTGGAGCTTCACATTCCGTCCTAGACTTCCTGGATTGATTCCCACTGAAAGGCAGTAGTTGGCTCTTGTGGGGAGAGGGCAGGGGCTGTCCTTTCCTTTCTTGCCTGTGCCACGCTATGCTGCCTGAACCTATTTATAAAGCCAGGGAGCCCTGAAAGAGGCAGACGAAGTGGGCAGCAGTTCGTGCAGAGAAAAAATTTACTCTGGGTCATTAAAGAACCATGCACATCCTAGACAGAACTAGGTTATGTTTGGTTGCAGGTCACACATTGTGCCACCACTTTCAGACTTTCCCCTTTTTAGAGGAGGCAGTTGGTGGCAATTAATTACCCCTGGGTAGCACATACAGCTGCAGTATCTGTATGGAAACAGAAGAGAAATTAGATTTAATTGGCCTTAGCACAATCAAGAATGTGACATTTATTTAATTATAGCTTGTTGGGAATGGAGCTTTGATTAGTGCATTATTGCATTTTTAATATTAATAATATAATTAATAACACATAACAGCACATAAAATGAAATGGATGTTGCATTAAGGAATTGCATGTTGCTTTTATAAATGCATGAAGGATGTTCTTTGGACAATCAAAAACTTCTCAACTATATCAAAAATGAAGCAGTTGGCACCCTGGAGTATCAGTCACACTGGTTATTGAGAAGTTCTCCTTTATCAAGTCAAGTCAGGGCCTGACTCATCCTCAGCGGAGCTCACACTACATGATACAATGATTCATTAAAACTCAATTTTCTTTCCATGTTGTTCATTTTTAGGCTTTGAAGTTAAGATGTTTTCTGTCATTTATTGCCTTTGTATCTTTTGCTTGGTAATAACTAAGATTTATTAAAGCAAAAGGGAGAAAAATCAGGAGTTTAAATGAAAAGTACCAAAATTAGGACATTCTAGTAAATGGGCCATTAAAAAGTCATAATTCTCAAATACAGTTTTAACTTTGTAGAAATATTTGTCTAGGAAACAGCTTTCATTATTGAAATAAAATAAACTCTTCTTCATATTACTTGATGTTTTTCTGGTTTGTATATCTGAAATGAAATTCTTAAAAATGAGCCCCCAGGTTTTTTTTCTTTTTTTTTTTTTTTCCTCTTTACCTTATGGTTTTGTAGGGTAAACACTTGCTCCCAATTTAAGGAAACATAATGTATCTCAGTCCACATTTAAGCAGAGTTTCCCCAGTGGGAATGTCCTTTAAATGCCACCCAGACTAAACAAAGTGAATGCCTCTGACTGCCATGTGATATTAAAAAAATCTGTCTTGTATTCTCCATATACCAGGCAATCTTTCTGCACAGTTTCACACAAAAGGAGTGGGATTAGAAGTACTTTGCTGCTGAATCAAGCACTTGTAAATAGAAGAAAAATAACACCCCATGGTCCTACAAATGTTTAGGAGCTAAAGGGTCTTTGTGTTCTAGACTGTGAAAGGAGTCCTGGGGTCTCCACAGGGCCCTGCTGAGCTGCCTGAGAACACTTTTCACTCTGAACTCCTTCACATCCTTGAGTAGGATGATAAAATTTTATTCTCCCAAGTAAAGCAGAAAAAAATTTAAAAACTGAATACTGATACCAAATTCAGAGGATAAGCAAGGAACTGGGAAGTCCAATCATAAATACACAAGCTCAAGGGTTGGCAAGGTCATTTTACAGAAGGGCAGTCATTTTTCTTTCTTGAAATTTTGGTATTTTGTTTTCCCATGAAATTCAGAAGAAAGTCTCCCCATAATATTTTTTTTTAAAAAAAACCTTTCACAGAGGATGTTTGACACATCATCATTTCTTCAAACACTTCTTAAATATCTGAGGAGTGCACGCTTGTGTATCCCTGCTCAAGATGGACAGCACATTGGTGCAGGAGATCCGCCATCCAAATTCATGCAGAAGGTGGAAAACCAATGCAATGCTTGACATTTTTTTGTATGTGGAATGCCACGGAAGCACTGCTCAGGGAAGAGTCAGGAGATCTGGTTGCCAGTCTTGTTTTACCAGAAAATTGCGGGTGCTCTTGGGCTCCTCATTTCTTCTCCTCTTTCATTTCTTCATTTACAAAGTGAAAATGTTGAGCTTTTATATATTCTTTGAGCCCCCTCCGTCTCTAATCCTCTATCATTTTTATCTACAGGACAATTGATGGAAATACAGAACTTTGTTACAAAAAGAAAGAAAAAATCCTAATATTCAAACTTATTTTCTAAGGATGTGTAGAATGTCTATGGAAAACAACAGAAGAGAGTCGCCTTACTAATGAATGTTCTTATTAAAACAGATCAGAGACCTCACGGGAGAGGGGGACGCAGGGGAAGTGCCCTTTCCTTTCTTCAGTAGCAGTCAGACATGTCCACCATTCGGAGAGTGATCCAGCAACTTCCCAGTGCTCTGCGAGCCCTGCAAAGAGAAATCCACTTGTCCTGGATTTGCTGTGAGCCTCCTCTCCCACGCATGGCTTTAGTTCTTTCTTCCTTCACCCAAGCCTGGGTAAATGCTGAAGAAAGACCTCAGCTGCCCGCCTGCATCAGCTTCCCAAATTACAAACAGTGAAAGACACGTGGAGTGAGTGACATCATACGTCATATCAGAGCAGCATTTGACACATGATGCCACATATAAGAAATAACATTACACATTAACATGCATGTGTACTTTCACATGTGTCTGAGAACACAAACACAGCCTTACTGTTGACTTCTCTGCAAAAGTGTGTTCACTATCCCTATTTGATTAGTTCTGAGGCTGTTTTCAAGTTGGGGGTAGCTATATTTTTGTGAAGTTAAACGAACTTGGTCTAGAAAACAGTTCTTTATGTGAAAAAGTTCTGTAAATATTTGGGAAATGAATAACACGTTGTTACTGTAAGCCGATGACAAGTACCATCATCCCAATAGTTGCTGGTGTGCTACAGGAGCTATGGGTGCTCTTAATGCACTTTCTTTAATATTCTGCAGGAAATCCTCTCAGATAGAGTGTGTGATAGCAGTGTGTATCTTTCTGTCAACAAAGATGTCCAAGATATTAGTTCGCCACCATAGCAGGTAGCAGAAATGGAGGAGCGAGTTACCCTTGCTGGACAGAGGCACCCAAACCTATGGTGATTCAGAAACCAGTTGCAAGGAGCAATTAATGACTGGGATTTGATTTCCTATCTTCCAAACACTGTCTCATCATCTTTTTCTAAAGGATATGTAACTGAAGACTTCCAGTGAGAATAAGGGGTCATGGATTCTTGTAGGAATTATGCTAAGCAGAACCTATCCAAAGCACACCCAAAAATCAAGGAAATTGAACCAAATGTACCTGAGTACATAACCACTGGGTATACTTATAAGGAAGGTACATCCAGAACTTTATTGTCAGCATATGGTTGGACATGGCCCTCAAAGTGTATCCCACTACACTTATAAATAAGCCTTCACCTGTGCTGAGACTAGAATGGCCAACCTTTTATTCTGAGAGGAAAGAGCATGCAGAGTCGTAATGAATGTGTTTATGTAAACTGGCTCTATCTAAAAATGGTTTTTATTTGCTGAAAATATGAAGATACATTTCCAAGATAAGTCTGTATGTCAGAGAGAGTCTAAGTGCCTTCATAAGACAACGCCTCTTTTTACACTTTATTGAAGGATCTTGGGAATAAATCTAGACTCCTTTTGTCCCCAA
>PVJA010008994.1:25597-62310 GCA_004027025.1 Myocastor coypus
AAAAAAAAAAAAAAAAAAAAAAAAAAAAAAAAAAAAAAAAAGACTGACTTCCAGGATTTCACAGGAATGAATTCAAACCTGTTTCTTATTATACATTTTGTTTGTTTATTGTTTAATAACTGTGATTTAGTTTTGAAAGCTAAAAGTAAAACAGACCCTTGATTTAAACTTGGGGGAAGTTTGATTGTTCTCCTACAGTAGAAAAGAAGAGGTTGTTGCAGATATGGCCTCTGCAGGGACCCAATTACCTGTCCCCTTCGGCTCCAGATGTCATTCTCCATGAGAGGCTCATGCTGCAGGACCCACCGCCTCTGCCTGGTGACTTCTTCTACCTGTGGTAAGCCCTTTCATCTGTCTCCTCCAGCTGGATGACAAAACGACATCCTACCTCAAACACTAGAGGGAAAAAGTAATAAAAAGGAACTTAAAGTGTTTTTATGTCAAGTTTTATAATTGTAAAAAAATTGAAGAATGTTGTCTGTACATAATCCACTGCAAATACCTGGTAAATAAAGGGCACACCAACACTGAGGAAGAAAAAAGCAAATCAAACTTTTGCCTCAGGGAGAAATGAACAGGAGAGGATTTTATTATTTCCATGTGTTATTTTGAATATATTATTCTAAACAGCACTTAGCACCTTCATGGTGTTAAATTAATTTAAAATGATAATATTTTTCCTTCCTTTCTAAGTGGATCTCTTCTAAGGGTGCTGAGAGGCACAGGTGCTAGGCAATGAAGTTGGAGTTTCAATCTCAAATGTTTCAAGGAGTTAGGCTTTTACACACCCAATTTGTTGCTTGGTAACAAACCATAGTGGTAGAGATGTGATAATATTTCTAGAATGGATATTTTCATTGGTTTATAAAGCACTGTGTTGATAACACACTACTTCTTTAAGAGCATTTCATGCTGGTTCTAACATCTTCTTGAGTCTCTAAGTGCTGGTTAGATAAGGTGGTACTTTATGCACATAGTTTACACAAAGGAAGTATGATAAGATTCCATCCAATCAGCCAGATGCTGTTATCATCACAAGCTAAATGTTGCTTCCTGTATCACACCGAAAGAACAAGTTCATATAGACTTGACTTGATATTGAAAGCAATTCCCTGTTGAGTGGATTTCATTGTTAAATTCTAGGAAACCAGGAGTCCAGACTTCAGATGAGGTAGAAAGTGTTTCCCCAGAGACTTAACAAAGTGAAATCGTTCTGCAGAGCTGCCTAGTTATAAAATGCAGCAGGGCCAACCAGAAAGCTCAGCGGATGAAAGCTCCTGCTTAAGGAAGAGCTGAGCGTCCAGGATTCCATCCCCAGCTTCACGTCCCAGCCCCAACCCCTGAGCCCGCTGTGAAGGCAACTGAGACTGGGTGTGGTAGCCCATGTCTGTAATTCCAGTGTTTGGGAGGCTGAAAAGAGAATCACTGAGTCCGATCTATGTAGTGATATACATGCGTAGGGTTGGAGTATATATGTATAGAGTTAGAGTCAAAAGATATTATAAGCAGAAAGTCCAAATGGAAAACTCATTTTAGAGACTGTGAAATTGTGTTTCACACTTGAGTAGAGTAATATTTAATAGGATAAGGTGGATAGATTTCTTTTAAGTTTGAAGAAGGTGTAGCTACAGATTACAGACAAACCTTTCAGTCACCCTTTAAAATAAAAAGTAACCAGTTGGACACTTCATATCTGGTGCCTTGACTTTAAGTTTTAGTTTTTCAAATGGGAAATCACAATCAAGAGCTGTGTGAAAGCTTAGGCACACTGATTACATAATGCTTTATAATCAGTCTTAACAATAAATTTCCTGTGGATTATGATTTTCCACATTCTAAAAGAATAATTCTTTTGATTTGACTATTTCAAAGTTTGACTGTGGGCAGGGAGTACATGGCTCAGTGGTAGATCATTTGCTTAGTGTATGAAAGGCCCTATGTTCAATTGTTAGCATTGCAAAAATAAAGTAAATCTGGGTGTAACTCACTGAGGAGTACTGAAAACTATTTGGTAAATATCACTTTTTAAAAAAAGTAAACTAAGTAGACTGTATTAGGTTGACTTAGAATTGACATGAAACCCAGTGCCATAAATGTAGAACAAGTAAGCATAGATTTATGAAGCTTTTTTCTAGGTGTGTGTGTGTGTGTGTGTGTGTGTGTGTGTGTGTGTGTGTCTGTGTGTGATAACTCAAAAGTGAAATGATTTTCTTTTTTTTTTTTTTTAAATGTTTTTGGTACAGGGTCCCACTCCACAGTTTGGAATCATAGTGACCCTCCAGTTTTCAGCCTCCCCAGCATGGAGATTACAGACGTGAACCACCACTCCCAAACTTGGTGACCTGCTCAGCACCCTCGGGGGGGAGGGGGCTGGCTTGGCATGTGGTGCCTGTGATCGAAACTGCTCCCTGCGCTTGCCTAGGTGGGTGCTTAGTTCACTGACCTATCTTGTCGGCCTTATGCTCTTCCATTTTTTAACTAAAAGCGATCACTTTAATGATGAATAGAAGTAAAATACATTTTGGTTCAGGATTATTACTGAAGAATTAGAGGTGAAAACATCAGTGAAACACCGTGACACCCATATTACAGTGGACAAGTGCCAGCGCTCTGACGACATCAAATGCTGCCAGGAATGTAAAGCAACCGGCACTCGAGGCCACTGCAGGTGGATCCCCCATCTTGTTAGGCCGTTTGGAAGTTCCCTGCAGAGGTGAGCGTGCTCTTATCCTGTGATCTAACAGTCATGCTCCTGATCCTTACTCAAAGGGTCTGGGAGCCTACATCCACACAAAAACCTGAAGAAAGTTATCACCGTTTTATTCATAATTGCCCAAACAGAAAAGCGGATATACTGTCCTTCATTAGATAAATGGGTAAATAAACTGTTTCATGGGGACAGTGGTATATTGTTCAACACTAAAAGTAACAGCTATTAATTCATGATAAGACAGGAGTAAGATTTGAACAACTGCTAAATGGAATAAGCCAATCTGAAAACACTACATGCTACGTAAACTCAGCTACATGACATTCTCAGAACGACAAATCCATGGAGATTGGGAGAGGGTCAGAGGTGTGCAGGGATTAGAGATGAGGGAGGAAGGATCAAGTGGAGATACAGAAACTTGAGGACAGTGAGGCCCCTGAGCTCTGCACCACCGAGGCATAGTGGTGGACCCTTGTCGTTATGCACACCCAAACAGAGAATGCATACCATCGAGAGTGAGCCCCGGTACAGGTGATGGGCCGCCTGTGATAAGCATGGGTCAGCAAGAGTTAATCGGTGGTAACAAATGTGATGATGTGAGAATGCTCTGTACTCTGCTCAGTTTCACTGTGAGCATAAAGCTACTCTGCAATATAATTGATTAATGTTTGTCTTTTTAAATTTTTTTTTCTTGTTTCAGAACTTTTGTTTGTTTATTTATTTATTTTTATGGCTGGCTCAGCCTGCCCTCAGGGCAGGGCTGGCACAGCATGTGGTGCAGGGGATCAAACCGAGGTCCCTGCAGTTGCCCAAGCTTTCCTAAGCAGGCGCTTTAGACCATTGAGCCATCCTGCCGGACCCTGATTAATGTTTTTCAAAGAGGAGTATGAACTAAAAATTTTGCTTTATTTTGCCAAATTTGCCTACAAAAAGTTTACCTATTTATTCTCCTTTCAGCATGTGTCAGTTTCCTTAGATTCATTCTGACAAACTAATAATTATATGTATTTCATTATATAAAAGTTATAACTTACTATTTTCCATTTGCTCTCCTTAATTATGATTCAAGCTATGCTCCATCTCCTGTTTGTGAGCTCTTTAGACTTCTTTTCATATTAACTGTTCGTATTGTTAGATGATAGTGTTATTTTTTAAATTGATGATCATTAAGACATTTACCTTAAATTTTAAGGGAAGGCAAATGGAGTCTTGTGGAGTCTTAAGGCAAAACTATAATGGAGAAGCCATCAGCATTGTATGGTGAAAGCCCCTGAGAGGCAGGGCAGCTGTCACTCAGACATGGCCTGTTCCTTAGGCAGGCTGGGGGATAGTGGATGTGGGCTACAAAACAACACAACCTCTGTCTTTGGGAGCGTGTTCTTAAGTCATGGGATCCAGAGATCTTTCCCTACTTCATCTTTCCATTATAAAGCTTTGGAATGCAGTAGGATGAATGGAAGAAGGAGATAAGGGGGGAGGGAGAAGTAAGCAAACTTTTTGGTGAAAGAGTCAGAAGCTAGTGAGGACCCAGAAGACAAAGAAGTTGAGTAATGACAGTGACTGTACTTTCAACGTGGGGGTTGGTGTGGGGTCACTGGTGGCATTTGGTGGTCCCCATGCAATGATTCTCTGTGATCTAAAGATCAAAATAATCACAGCAAGTTCAGGCAGGTCTATCTTCAGATCCCATCAAAGAGAACAAATGCCAGAAACCTCTTGATGGGGTTCTTTCCAATGTAGTTGCTTCAACCAAGCTACCTGTTGCCATCTACATGCGACCCTCTTGTGATCTAGTCCTGGCAGGTGCCTCCCTTGGCCTGCAGCTAAAGCACTGTGGGAATCCCAGAGCAAGCCTGAGTGGATACTGTGCTTTGGGGATTTGCACAAATTAGTGACAAACATAGCAAAAGAAAAATCTATGATTTACCTGCCAGATGAAACAGATTACATGTAGTCCAGTCTCAGCTAAACAAACTGGGACACTTGACTGATGCTCTCTGAGAAAGCCATTTGTGATTGTCCAGGTGTACTGGGTTGATCACCATTCCTAGAAGTTTTGTGCTGGAATAAAGATTACAGCTTGCATGGATAGAGAGTGTTACGCCACTATGTTTATTGAGGACATAGGCTCATTTAGTAGAGCTTTGAAATCTTCAACTGTTAGGAGCAGCTGTCATAGAACACCTCCTTCTTCCTCTTTCACAAAAGTTTTTGCTACATTGAAATGATTTCCCCTGTCTTCAGAGAAATGTATTTGGTTTCTCCTAAGGCACTATTTCTACCTGTACAAATTAAATAAATAAATCCCAAATGGAGACGAGCACCAAATTACGTTTTCATTGTTAGCCCTATGATACTATAGAATGTGTTTACACACACTGCATCTCCTGTCTCTGTAATCCCTTCGTCAGTCCATTTGCATGCTTTTATTATGTAGTCTTCCTTTATGAGGGCAATGTGTCAGGAAGCATCCAATCTGTAAGTAACAGAGGTAAAATCATCCTCAACAAATCGGCAAAGTGATGGGCTCAGAGCGGTGCTAACAATGCCATCCTGTCAGCTTCCGCACTTTTGATAAACACTCCTTCCCAGTGAAGGATGTGGGGAAGTTATGTAATCATTTGGAAATATGTCAACATAGTCCTGGGATTGGGGCAATTAAGCCTGCTCTTCCTTACGTAAATGCAGAATGGGGTCAGGAAAGTGGGTACTTTTACCTAATTTAGTGATGGCATCTAGGGCCAATTCATTTGTCTATTATATCCTTGTGTACAGTTGGAATTTCTCCAGGGAGGGGTACAGAAGATAAAGAGGGGGAAGTGAGAGGTGGAAAACAGCTCAACAACAGAAAAAAAAAATTAAATAAGAGATAGAGGTGGTTTGTGTGCCTATGAGGACATGTCTTGGGGAAAGGTCTATGCCACTTTTTGCTCATCTTCCCACCCGTTGACTTCAGAATAGCCCCACCCTTCTGTCCAAGTCTCCTGGGCATCATTGTGCCATGTTGCAGACATGAATACCTCCTGCAGGCGAAGGTGCCATCAGTGACAAGTGCAGCCATCCACAGACACATCGCTTGGCTGGAGTTCTGACACTTGTCCGTGATGAACAGTGACAAGGATTCTATCTCTTTTAGTGCCAAATCTCATACCATGCAGGAGCTGAGGCTTCCAGTGTGCCTTCTCAATTCCATATGCATTTCAGAATATCTCCCTGATTCTTAATCCTCTATTGTCATGACACTAGGTCCTGCTTGTTTATTCTGGTTGAAATTTTTAAATTAGCTCTGGCCTTGCTAGTATGAGCAGTACCTCATTTCTTCAAAAGCAGGGAAAGTTCAGCTAACATCTCCAATTGCAAACAGGCTGAAAACTCCAAACTAGACAAGTATAGATGAGTTGACAGCTGATAAGACTTGACAACTCACTGGGATTGATACTCTACTTCACCAGTGACCACAGAGCTGGGAATCCAACCTTGTCAGATGAGTTGTGGGGTGCTGTCACGTGTGTAAATCCATTCTCGTTTTGTGGTTTGGCAGGGCTAACTGAGTATCCTGTGATAGTTTTCTGACATTACTTTTTGAGGCTGGAGTCTGCCTAGGATTGTATTCTCTTCGTAGTACAGCTTCCTACAGTGGAGAGCTGGAGGGAGATGAATTTCCAGGAATGCGTGTGGTATTCAATTCTGCATCCCAGTGGCTGTGGTCACTATTGCTTCTGGTATGAAATGCTAGCACCAGAATTCAAGACTCAGAATCTTCTCCAGGAGCCCTCACATTTGGTAGACGGAGAGTGCTGGGTTGTAAGAAGAGGTCAAATGAAAGGTAGACTTCAGTCTTGGTCAGACAGGGAAGGTTCGGGGAAAGAGGGAGAGGAAAAGGCAAACGGTGCTGGGGAGCGGATGTTATGTTTCCGCCCTTCCCTCTCTTTTGCACACTCCTGATTTCCTCTAAACTTTTTTCTGTCTGGAATGGCTCTTGACCTGCTTCTCTATTGTTCACAGATACTCATATCTGCCAGGTGCTTCCTTTCCTAAGAATGAGATAGTGGGATGGGTAAACAGTGAGAGGTCAAATTCTTTTTTTTTTTTAAAGGTCAAATTCTAAGCTTTTGGCTCAAAGTTTTGGTCTGGTGGGAGGGAAGGGAATGGGACTGGAGGGGAGGAGAGAGGGAAACGGTGGGGGCATTTGCTTGCATTAGTGTCCACAGGCCATCAGCACAATCCGGGTGCTACCCGTGCTGAGCACCAAGAGCGAAGGTGTCATAGAACAATGCTTCACACCCCGACTTGCTGAGGTTTGGGAAAACTCTACGCAAATGCCAGATACTGTCCAAAACTACCCAGCCACAATTCCTTGTGTGCAATGTAGGAGTAAGCTAAGAGTCGTTCTTTTTAACCTCTGTCAGTGTCCTTGTAGCATTTGGTCTGTAAAAAACACACTTTCTGAACTGGAAGGATGCCAGTCTTCACTAGAGTGGCAAAAGCAAAAGGTAAATTTTCAACATTTGGTTCTAAGAAAGCGAGTGAGTCCCAATTTAGATCAGAGACATAGGCTACCGGGTGGGAAATTCCAAAGCAAACAGTAACCATAACTTTATTTGAGATTATTGGTAGATTAATGCAAGAAATAATTTTAGATTATTGGCTGTGTGCTGTCCTACAAGAAAATTTCACTTCCCGAGATAAAAGACATTACAGTGTCTGTGATATATTATTACGTACTTTAAAATGATACATTGTGTATATGCATGCAACTGAGTGTGCACATTTGTGCTCATTATAAAAATAAAAATACAGTACTTTTTTATAGGTTTCTAGAGTAACACGCTCATGAGATCTATAACTTATTATTGGTGAATACTTAACAATTAAAAAAATGTTCAAAATGCTACCACTTTGAGATTGAGGGGCATTAAAAGAAGTAGACATATTACTTCAAAAGGAGTCCACCATTATTAAAAACAACAACAACACCAATTTGTATGGAGCAGGTAGGGAACCACTCTATTTATGGCTTTGCTGAGTGCCACAGAAGCATCCTGCTGCCACACAGTCACTCCTTGGAGCGACCTCCTCTGTCAGAGAGAGTGCTCTCTCCCATCCTACCATCAACCCTTTGCTTTGACTTTTTTTGGAAGGTGGTCGCTCTGCATTTGAAATAACAGTGACTAAAACATGCGTGCTTCCCACCTGTCTATTATTCTCAGCTGCTCCTAATTACTCATGGCCCACTGATTTCTACTTCATTCTTATTTTGAGCTATGCAGTTGGGTTATGCTGTTTTGAAACCGTTTTGATTAACATAAAGCTTTTGAAAGGGATTCTCATTTTCTCCAAAGTGAAAATAATATGATTTTATGAGTCCTTTGTCATAGTGCAGAAGTTCAGACCAGAGCAGTAATCTTCATCATCATAATCTATTAAAAGCAAAGGCCATAAAGAAAACAGAGAACAAAATTCTACCAAAATCTAAGCTTACTGATTGTTGTGATGAGTTTTCTTTTCTTTTCTTTTTTTTTCCTTATTGCCTTGTGACATTTAAGAATGAGAAATAATAGAGGTATCAAAATAGGACTATGATGCTATATTATGGAGTCCAAATCAATTCCACTCAATGTCTTGTGCCTCTCATTCTATAGCTTGCTGCTGTAGAACAACAATTAATATATTAAACACTGCAGTATCTGAAGATATGTACCAAAACAATCTATTATGGAAGGCTGTCTGTCATCATATTTTCATTTAGTCAGGTCCAGACCGTAGTTCATTGCCTAGGGTCCTGTGATCCCCACCTCCGCAGCAGCTTATTGACATTTTGTCTCACAGGTAGGACTGTATACTTACCACAAGTCACTTGTGTTGGCTCTGAATCTGATTATGTCACTTGTGCTTGTTCTTGTAATTACATAATTTAATTAAATATTATGTAAACTGATGAACTAAGAATAGAACTATTGTTTCTAAGATAAATGCTTTGAAAACTCAACAAAGCAAGCCACTGGAATATGTATATGGAAGTATATGAGAGCAAAACAATGATAAACGAGAGTGAGAGGAAACCACCTACCAACAGGAGTTCTTCCCTGAGGTTCATTTGCTGTGGTGGCCGCGCTCCTGACTTAACTTCTACTGGAAAAGGGAAAGCTGTATTTTGAGTTCCAGCATTCCAGTTGAACTAATGGCTTTCTTTGAACACAGAAGCAGAAACTTTAAATTTTTAAGATGAAAAGAATTCCAATGTGTTTTGCATATTGTCCTTAAGGCAATAGAGAGTATTTGTAACCATTTGTTTATGCTTTCTATGCGTACTATGTTGGAAGACTCAAAGTCACCACACCTAAGGGACTTGTTTAGTGAAGAAAGACAAAGTAACAGAGAGTACCTACACATATGAAGGTTTAGGACAAAACAGGCCAACGAATAAGGCAGGGGAGGGCCAGCAAGATGGTTCAGTGGCCTAAAGTGCCTGCTTAGGAGAGCTTAGGCGACTGCAGAGACTGTGTTTCAATTCCCGGCACTGCCTGCTATGTCAGCCCCACCCACAGAGCAGGCTGAGCTGGCCATAATAATAATTAAAAATAATAATAATAAGGCAAGGGAGACTAGAATTGAAAACCAAAAGGATGAAGTAGCTCTCAGTGTCAGTGAACACTTGAAAATGCTAACCCATGAAGTCAAGAAGGTTGACAGCGGTCCCATGGCCATGAGTTTCTATGAGTTGCTTGCATTTCACTCTAAAAGTCCTGAGGAACTAATTAAGGTTTTAAAACCAGAATGCCAACATTGAATTTGTTTTTAGAAATAAATACCTGGCTGCATTTTAGGGTTCAGATTAGAGGTACTACACCTAAAAGAAAAATGAAGAGGCTATTATCCAGTTGAAAAATAGTATTTGACTATTGAGATAAAAGCATTCTTTAAACTAGTCTGTGTAAATGAGTAGAACACCAACGAGAGAGAGAGAGAGAGAGAGAGAAAGAGAGAGAGAGAGAGAGAATCACAGAGACAGAAACAGAGAAAGAATGCAAATAAGGATAGAGATATTAGATCCCTTCATGTAACTTTATCCTACTAGGATTTAATTTCATCCATTATAGTCCCACCAACATGTATAATGTAATAGCCTTTTTATTAAAATAATTGATATTTTATTTTTCAAGAACATTAGATTTTGTATTTTACAATAATATGGTAAGGAACAATGAATAAAATTATTCTAATAATATTTTATAGCATAAAATTTTGAAAATTTTATACATAAATTACAGCAATAATGATTCCAATTTAACAGAAAGATCTATTTTTTCTCATTGATTTCATACTATTTAGTATAACAGACATAGTCTTTTCAAATGAAGTATTTTAAACTTTATTTTCCTTGAAAGTATACAGAAATTACCTTTAGAAGATGACTTCATTGTGGGTTATGTCACTGTACTTTCATAATATTCATACATTTTAGATTTAGAATGGATTCCTGTCTAATGAAAGACCTAATTTGAATTTGTTACGAAACAGCAAAAGCTACAGTTGGAAAAAATGTGTTTGAAAAGTGGTGTGGACTTGGGACTACCATTCTTAATTATGGATATGATTAAATAGAGCAAACCTCAAAAAAAAAAGTATCATTCCACAGATGTGAAAACATGATATTCTAATGTATATTCATATATACTCAATTAGCAAAATTGCTCAACATCCTCTTCTGTGTTAGAGAAAACCCCGTTATGTTGAAAACATCATCATCAAAGGATATTTTACAACCAGATGACAGAATATATTGTTATATGTTGAGAGATTTCTGGGTCATGGTGTCAACACTAATTTTCAAAGGAAAGTACAAAATTAAATTGCTGATTTAAAGGTGGGTACTCAGATTTACTTAGAAAGCAGATTATTAAAGTATGATCTAGGACAATGCTTCCTTAGGCAACAGACATAAAAAATTCAACTCTTTATATACATTAAGTCTGAAACCAACATCTTCACACCTCTTCACCTCTAACTTTGTTAGCAAAACATGCATTGTACAGTTGAAAGCTTTGCCACATCAGCTAACAATGCACGTTTCATTATTCAAAGCTTAAAAGAAGGATCTTCTTAATAATTTTGCAGTTGTAAGGATGAGATTGTCACACATGTCCAGCTGCATAAGTTCACAATTAAATCACTTATAAGCAAAGTAGCACAGAAGCCAACAAAAAGCATCCCCGACTTTCTGCATTCTTCTCTTTATTCATGATGCTCTGCTGCAGGTAATTTTAAGGTGGCAGCTCTCCATTTATTGTACAATTATGCCATGATATTTTCTGATTGCCACAGAGCTGCCTTGAAGCATGCTCCATATGTGCCTGAAGAGTGTACCTTGTATGAATATTTGCATTAAATAAATGAAAATTCACCTGTCTCCACAGATATCATGCAGAGATACAAAAGTGTTCCCTGCTATTAGAAATGGGCTCGTGCAGACTATAAACATTGTAAATGAATTTTTGGTTGATTTGTTCCATTTATATAAAATAGATTGAACATGCAGCTTTATGAAAATGTGTTTATTTAACCAGAAACCACAAATATTTTTTTCAAATGCACGTTCCCTTTTAACTTTTAATTTCAGGATGTCCTTTTTATGAATGTTCATAGTGATTTTATGGACTGTAAGCTAAAACAAATATACCAGAGGGGCTTTTTAGTGGTTTTCTCTTCTCTAAAACAAAATATTTATTTAGGACAGAACACAAGTTTAAAGCTATGATTGATAGATGGGTAAAATAAAATGCCTGCAAAAGCAGAGAGAGTAGATTCAGGGCAGCTTCTCTCTGAATATTTAACAGTCCAAGTCAATGTAAACGCTAATGGACGATGAAAAGCTCCCATAGTAATTATATATTTTCATTGTGATTAAAAATCCCACACGACCAAACCTTTCTTCCATTGCAACCTCAGCAAGAGAAAGCTGAGTCCTTTATGTAGTAATTTTATGACTATTGTGTAATGCTAGGAAACCAAATCAAAATAGCAATCTCCATTGTGAATATTGAGGTTGTACTTTGGTTCCCACTGAAAGCACATGGATATACCTATATATGCATGTGTGTATTTGAGGGTTTTTAAAATAGAAATTAAATAACAGCAAAAGAAAAAAATTTAACCAGAGAAATGAAGTCAGAGCACAAATCTATTTTGGTTATCCTGTCAGTAATTCATGCTGGATAATCATGAGCCCAGCAGTTAATGACCTCTACTCTGATACATTAAGTCCAACCAAAGATAATGGTGTCCTGGGTAAATTAACAAACCCAGTGGTAAACTTGCTTCCAGTTCAGCAGGAGACAGTGTGAAAATTAGCATTAGTTCTTAATAAGATCAGTGTCCTGCAATCCACAGTTCCTCAGTGCTCATAATACTGTCTCTTTCCAGGTGAAAATTCTTTCTCTTGAGAAGCCTTACACAATACATTCTCTTGACAAAGATTGTTTCCAACCTAATCAGTCCCCTCACCTTAAAACTTTCTCCATTTTTTCCACTTCCAAGCTGTGAAGGCTGCTGTGAGTTGTTGAGAATGATTATTCATTTGTAAGCTTCTTTAATAACATTTTTGTTAGCTGTTGAGGTTCCCAGCCGAGTCTACCAAGAGTTTGATTTTATAATCATAACCGTTGTGCAAAAGTCGTGGTCAGTGTCTCAGAAATCTTCATGGAATTTACTAATTACTAATTTGTATGTCTTCTTCAAATGAGGCTTACATTTTATTAAATAGCTTGCACAGCTGCAGACAAGTAGGCACTGAATTATTCTGAAGGACACTAGATTTCATAGGTGGCTAATTCTGTCCTAGACGGCATCTGGACAAGGATGATCTGCAATGAAATATGAGGCTTATTTTAAAAATCTCTATTGCAGGAACATTTTATTATAGGGCTTAAAATTACATACATTAGAGAAATTAGTAATAAAAGCTGTTGGATGCATATCTAACATTTGAATTACATGTAGTTGGCTTTTATAGTGTACCTGTGAAAAATTACATATGAGAGTTAGTGTTTCAATAAATGACATTTAAGTGTCTAAACAAATAAGATGTGTGTATGTTCATGTGTATGTATGTGTATACATGTTTATGGATACATGTTTACAACCACCTATCTTAGAGTTGGTAGGGTGATGAAAATCTACATATCTATTTCAGTGGACTTAGAATGTTTGGGATACAAGTTCCCACACATTATCTGTCAAAAGTTTTATAAGTTAACAAAAAAAAAGTTAAGTACATGGATCTTGTCTGAAAAATACTCTCACTGTAAAATGTTTACCTTTTGTGACACATACTACTATTTCATGATTATGTTAAAATACTCTTTAAGAGTTTTACATGTTAACCAGCTACTAAGAATGCCTTAATAGAGTACTAATTTTTGTTAGAGGTGTCTCGACAATTTGAATTTTATATGCATGCATTATGTTTTCTTAAAATGGGAAAATTATGCATCTGAAGGAATCTGTCTAGAATAATGGGGTTCTATAGAGGTTACTTTAATCACGTTCTCCAGCAGTTATAGCTGTTTTACATCTTATTTGCAACAAAAGGGAACTCTAATTATCTTCAAAAAGAGCATAAAATGGTGTGTCTTGCTGCTGATGTAATGTTGATTTCTGAATACTGCTGATAGGAACTGACAACTAAATGCATGTCACATTTTTCAGAAATCAGCCACAATGACAGGCTAACCACCTTTTGTGACCTAGGAGCCCAAAAAGAGAGTATATATTTGCCTGTTAAGTAGAAACAATTTGCAGTCTTTTTTGAAATAAAAATACACTTGTCCCTAGGTTAGAGATAATTTATTTATTAATGTTAAAAAACTTGCTAAAATGACTTAGATTTTTTGAATTCACCTATTGTAAATTATGCTTCATGTATTTAAGTTTCGATAAAAGCAGACAGAGGAGTAGCCTGAACCCCTGAGCCCTCATTTCCTTTTAGTTTTTGCTTCCATTTTGGCTTAGAGACATAGGTAGATGTATATTTATACCTGCTTCTGGAGTCCTACATATATGATTATCATGTGCTTCCATTTTATTTCTGACTCACACAGATCTCATTTATAAGTACAAATGAGATGCATATAGCCTATTACAAAATATTAAAATTAGAATTGAAAAGTAGATTGCATGTTTTAAGTCAGGATGCTAGAGTCATGCTAAACAGTATTTGTAGATTGAACTGGTGGACGCTGAGCCCCAAATACAAAATTAATCAATGCAAGGCTGTAATATACTGCAAATAACCAACCTGACTTGATTTAAGTTTCGCATTAAGCAGTGAACTGGCCTAGAAAAGAAGAAATACTCCTCCACACATGGCATGCTCAGGCGTACAGAGCTCAGCCTCCAACAGAGGTTCAGCCTCTGTCAGTGATAAAGCTTGTATTTTACACACAAGCCAGCTCACACACACTGACATGTTATCACGGTGTTTTTCTCCTGTATGTATGTCTTCACTTCTCTCCTGTGTAGAATAAGAGATTCCAAAGGGGACTGCAGGCAGAGTTAAAGAACATAGGAAACGCTTTCCTACATTGCCCAGATAATTAATGAAAATATATTTTTATTATCAATGCCTAGACTACAGTAAATTTTCAGTGAGCTCAGAATTTTGAACACATAATATCCATTTATAGTTCAAGCATTTTCAGAGTAGATTAATCTACATTTGAAATTAAGCTGGCATTCTCTTTCTCCATTTGCTCTTCTGGCTTTCAAGATTTACTAATGTACTTGCTGTAGGGTACTGTGGTTGGGGGACCAAGAGAGAGAAAGACAGAGAAGAGTTGGAAGGATGTATACCTGCAAGCCAGTTTGATGAAAATATAGATAAGCTCAAGTAATTATTCATCATTTAGGTTCATGCATACCTTCCGCTGCAAATATAGGAGTAAATCAAAAGTGATTCTATAAAATGCCATATTTCAGCAGATAGCAGTTCTTAGATATATTCCTGGTCAGCCACCACAAATTATTTCAACTTCTCTGGAGGTAGTGAGCACCTTTTAGTTGCTGCAGACATACAAGTAAACAGGGCCAATCAAAGAAGAAATATTACAACTGGAAAGACACAGGATGTAATTCGTAATTAATATGATCATCATAAGGTCAATGAGCAACATGTATCTTCAGAAGTCAGGGAGCCAGGGTAAATATTCTTGAAATAAATGACCACAGGCTATTGCAGAAATACAGAAGATCCTGGGTAAGGGGACAAGGAGGGTAGTAGCTGTGCATTGGTGGCAACTGTTGACAAATACAGCCAACAAGTGATGTCCCACAACTAAGCCATTATTACGCTCCTGTCTGCCATCCATTCTGGGTTTGCATTCAAAGGCATTTCCTCGGTGCCTCTGATAACAGAACATCACTTGCTCTTTTACTGTCCTAGCAAATTTTGGTTGTTATTGTTTGCTTCATGTGGACTATGACTTAATTCACTTTTCACATTGCTAGAACACAATAGCTGGCACCCACAACCTAAAGAGGGGGAGGATCATTTCGGCTCTGGATCCAGCCAGTAGTCAGCTGGCTGTAAGGTAAAAAGGGCAGAGTGGAAACACCTGGAAGAAGAAGGCTGCTCGCATTATGGAATAAAGAAACAGAGAGCAGAGGAGGCGCTGGGAGGGAGCTCACCCTCCTGGGCCACGCCCACACCCACACCCACCGCCTCTGCCTCTCAGAAGACCCTACCTACCTCTCAACAGCATAGCTAGACAGCTCTGTCCTTAACAGAGGAAGACTGAACAGATGAAGATAGCGTCTCCATGATCCAATAACCTTCCAAACACATGAGACTTCAGGGGCACAGTTCAGTCAAGCTGTACAAGATTGGAATATAAAAAAACCTACTTACCGATTTATATTGGACAGCTCTGGTATACATACAGCAACATATCTAGAACACAGCAGATACTTAAAGCCATCACTATTAAAATAGAGTTAATACATCAAAGTTTTATGGAGGATATTTGGAGATAAAATAGAAGAAAATAAAAGCAAAGTGTTGGGCATGTGGTGAAGGGAGAGATTGACTCCTAGAATGTCTGCTACCTAAAAATCCCTTAATTCCGTAATCACTGATTCAACCTTTACTCCCAAGGTCATGCTATTAAATAATCCATTATGTACCAAGCCTGGGGTTTAAGTTTTTTTCAAGAGAGGGGCCAGCGAGATGGCTCAGTGGACAAAAGGGTCTGCTTAGGCAAGCTTGGGCAAGAACAGGGACTGTAGTTTGATCCCTGGCACCACAGGCCAGGGAGCGGGCATAGTGGTAGGGAGGCTGAAAACAGGAGGATTACTATTAGTCCAAGCTGCATAGTGAGATCCTGTAACAACCAATACATTAAAATAAATAAATAAATGAATAAATAAATAAAATTTTTATTTTCAAGAGAGATGCCTTTGTTCTGCCTTCATTCTTGCTATCTTCTTAGGTTGTACGGGTTCCATCTGAATTGCACCAAGCTTGTTATAGGAGATATTAGATAGACTTGTACTTAAAATAATTAAAAGTTTTTGTGGGCAAATAGATTCAGGAAACTGGCTAAATATAGCCAAAGAATTCTCAGAAATATTTGGTAAGCTGATGTGTACTGTTCCTAGCTCACCCCAGCTACAGCCCTGGCCCCAGAAGGGGCTGTGTTCTCGGCATGCTGCTGCTCCTATTTTACCATTTGGATGTTGTCAGTATTGTCTCTATTTACAAATTAGGAAACGGAGATCTCCCAAGGAAACCACAAGAGTGTCCCAGTTGTACATTGGTGGAGCTTGTCTTTTATATTTCAGTCTTTTAAGTGTTCTTGGCATATCAGAACATTCAAGGAAATTCTGTACCTGAAGAGGAACAAAGACCTCTCTGCTCCTTCTAGAAACTTTAATAAGGTCTCTCATTTTTTTTTCTTTCTCACATATAGTCACACATTTCTCCTGTGAGAAAAGTGGTTATTAAAAGTTGAAAGATTCTCGACAGTGTAGTAGGCATAATGATAGAAATACAGATCAGTGGAATAGGATTGAGAGTCTGCAATAAACCTTAATATTTATGATCAGTGAACTTTTGACAAAATTACCCAAGTAACTCAATGAGGTAGAGAATAATAGGCTTTTCAGTGAATGAAGTTGGGACAATTGAACTTAACATACACTAAAGAAAATGAGACCGTTCCTCACAGGACAGACTGAAGAAAATGAAAAGATAACCTATGGAAGGACAGAAAATGCTTTACAATGTATATATTTAATAAGTTTTTAGATATTCCAGGGCGGATAAAGAAATCTCACTATTATCTAGGCATGGTGGTGCATTGCTGGTAATCCCAGAACTTGGGAGGCTGAGTCAGGAGGATCAGCCTGAGTTACACAGTCAGTTCAAGGTCAGCCTGAATTGCATAGTAAGACCCTGTCTCAAAAAATAATCTTGCTCTTACATAATGTAAATGTTTAAAAAGCCAATTTAAAAATGATCAAATGTTGAAATAAATATTTCTCCAAAAATATGCAAATAGCTAATAATCAAAGGCAAAAATAGTCAACATCTATCTTTTTGTTTTGTTTTGTTTTTGTTTTTGTTTTTGTTTTTGTTTTGTGGGACTGGGGTTCGAACTCACAACCTTGCACTTGCCAGGCAGGCACTTGTGCCATGGAGCTATCTCCCCAGCCCCTCAACATCTATCTTTAGAGAAATAAAAAATTAAAAGTAGAGCAGATACCACTGCAGATATGGTAAACAAAAAGACAAGAGAAGTGTTAGCAAGGACATGGAGAAACTCAGCCTCCTGCACATGGCAACTGAGAGTGGAAAACCATGAAGCCATTTTGCAGAGCCACTTGGTAGCTCCTCAGCAAGTTCCAAAGTCACCATACAATCCAGCAATTATATGCCTAGGCATAATGTACATAAAAATTTGTGCATGATGCTCTTATCTAGATCATTTATAATAGCCCCAATATACAAATAGCACAAGCAAACACCCATCCATTTGTGAATGAATAAAGTATGATACATAAATACTATGAAATGTTATTCAGGAATAAATAGATAAGGAAAATTTATGTATGCAGTTGTGTGGATGAATCTGGAAAATTGACATAAGTGAAAACCCAGTCACAAACACCACATATTGAACAACCTGAGTAGAGACAAAAATATGAGGAGATAATAATGGGTCAGTGATTACTAGAAGCACAGAATGGAAAAAGGTAAATGATTGAGCCTGCTCTTGGAAACAGGTTTTTAGAGGACAACATTTTTTTTTAAATTTAATTATATTTTACTTTGTTTTATTGAAGATTGAACCCAGGGTCTTTGCACTGATCTACATTCCAAGTCTTACCTATTGCCTGCCTGCTTGCCTGTTTATTTTTGATTAAGGGTCTCTTCCAGTCATAAAGTTGTGAACCTCCTGGTTCAACTTCTGAAGAATTAGAAGTGTGCATTCTTAATGACTGATTTTTTCCCACAGTTTTCCTGAACTGTTAACCTGAAAATGATAACATATTGAATGAGGCCTTTTGATTCAGTCACTTAATGTTTTTCAGACTGTCTCTGTCTCTGTGTCTCTCTATCTCTCCACCTCTGCCTGTCTCTGTTTCTTTGTATCTCCACCTATCTCTCCATCTCTGTGTGTCTCTGTCTCTGTCTCTTTCTCTGTCTCTCTCTCAGTGTGCTGACTTTACCTAAAAAATGAAGGGAAACATCTAAATCCTGTGAAACTAATTCCTGTTTTCATGATTTTCAAGTACATATAAAGAAAAAATTTAAAGATTTAAACAGAATTTTATTATATTTTTTTGTTTTAAGTCTCTAGTACAGCGTCTCACTACACAGATCGGACTTATAGTGATCCTTCCTATTTTCCAGCTCCCAAGCACTGAGTTTACAGGCGCAGCCTCCATGCCCAGTCTCTGCGTCCCCCTGGAGGTGAGGCCAGCATGCTTGTGGTGCAGGGGATAGAACCCAGTCACTGTGCTCTGCCTAAACACTTGAGCCCATTGAGCTTTCTGACCATTCCTAGAACAGAACTTTATTTTTTTTTAATTCTATTTATTTACTTTTTTTTTTCTTGCTTCAGAACCTTTATTTGTTTATTCACTCATTTTTATGGCCGGCTCAGCCCACCCCGAGGGCAGGGCTGACACAGCATGTGGTGCCGGGGATCAAACCGAGGTCCCTGAAGCCGCCCAAGCTTTCCCAAGCAGGCGCTTTAGACCACTGAGCCATCCTGCCGGGCCCAGAACTTTAAAGCCTTAGCATTATTAGTGTATTATTTAGTCCAGATACAGCAATCTTTAGAAATTTTAGTCCTAACTTTAAATTATTTTCACATTTATTTTCAATAATTCCTGAAGTGTTGTCAGTGCAGACCCATTAGCACAGGGTGGACTGGTACATGTAGAAAAGCGAGCCACATTTCCATCTCCCTGGTGGCAAATAATATTGAATAGCTTTTCATAGGCTTACTTTCCATTTGTATACACTTTTGCTGCCATACTTCTTGTCTTTTTGTTATTGCTTGACCAGGCTCAGTTATAATTGCAGAGTTGCTGTAGAGGTATGAGTTATTTATTCTAGATATTAGTCCTTTGTATGACTTGTAAATATTTATTGCCAGTGAACACCTTGTCTTTTATCTTTCTAGTAGGCTCTTTTACAAAGGAAAGGGTTTTTATTTTGTTCAAGCTCGTTATATTAATTTATTTCCAAGGCCAAACCTAAGCACATTTTGCCCAGCCACAAAATCCTTAATATTTTCTATTTTTTAAAAAAATTATAATTTCATACATTTAAGTTGGTGATTCATTTTGAACTGGTTTTTGTACAACACTCAAGGTACCAGCTACAGTTCATTTGATTATCTTTGAATGTCTAATTGCAGCAGTTCTGAAAAGGCTCTCTTTGTTCTATTTAGTTCTTGTTACAATTTTATTCAAAATAAGTTGGCATAGCTGAAACTAGTTCTTATTCTGATAGATTTATTTTTTACTTTCATCTCTTTTCTTTTGTTTTATTTTGTTGGTTTTCCATATAGTAAATTTCCCTCTCAATCCTACTTTGTATTTTCTACATATTTTAATTTAATTTAATGTATTATGTATTTCTTTGTTTTTCCTCTTTGGCACATTGATTATTTAGACTATGTTAATTAATTTCAAATATTCCAAGATTTTCCTCTTACTTTTCTGTATTTAATTTCTAGTTTCAGTCCACTGTGGTCAGAGAACATACTCTGTATGATTTCTATTTCATAAAAGTTTTGAGGATTTTTGCATGGATTAGAATGCAGTTGTCTCAGCATGAATTCTATAGGAACTGAAAGAAGTTGTATTCAGTTTTCTCTTTTTTCTTTTTGGTGAACTGTTCCATAAATGTTGATTAAATCATTTTTGGTTGATCTCATTCAGTGTTCATACGTCTTGGTGGATTTCCTTCCCAGTACTTATGGTGAACATGGAGTTAAAATTGTACTGATGTCCTATCATTTTGCACATTTTTCCCATTTAGTTTTGAAATTTTTTGATTCTGAGGTTGAATCAAGGTTAAGCATGCTAAGTATGCATCATACTACTGAGCTCCATCTCTGTCTTAATTTTTATTTCAGTTACTATTGCAGATATTTAGTGTATATAGTATAATATCAATGCATATATGCAATGTGTAATGATCACATTAAGCTAACTAGACTTCTCATCTCCTTAAACATGTCGTGTATTTGGTACCTTAAAACTTCTCTCTTCTAATACAGTACTTATAAAATATATAATACAGGTCTGGCCAGATAGCTCAGGAGATTAATGGACCTGTTTAGGCAGATGCAGGTCGATCCCAGGCATGCTGTGCTGGCCCCACTCCTGGGAGAGTGAGACTGACATGGAGATTGAGACCAAGCGCGGTGGCCCACACCTGTAATCCCAGCTCTTGAGAGGCTGAAAACAAGTAGCAGGAACAGTATGAGTCCAATCTGTGTAGTGAGACCCTGTAGATCCTGTACTAAATATCTAATATTAGGAAAATGGGAGCAGTGCTTTGTTACTTCCAGGTTGCTGCCAGACCAGATGGAGGTAGTTCAGGTTCTATTTTACCTATATTGGTGCCAAGAAGGGTTCTTCCTTATTAATAGTATATATATATATATATATATATATATATATATATATATATATTACAATTCTATCTATCTATCTATCTATCTATCTATCTATCTATCTATCTATCTATCTATCATCTATTACATTTGTATTATCACAGACACCATACTGTGCTGTAGCACATTAGCCTATATCCCTCCTATGTAATTATGTACTTGTCTGCCCACCTTCCTCTACCCACTCCCCACACATTCTTTCTCATCTCTGGTGACCACTCTTTCACTCTTGATCAGTTTTTGCTCTTCATGTTTTGAAGATGTGTTGTTCAGTGCGTATATTTTAGGCATTGCTCTGTTTTCTTTGTGAACTGCTGCTTTTATGGTTATATAATTCCACCCTCGTTCTTTTGTAATGCTTCCTTATATCTACCATATTTGACACTAATATAACTACTCAGCTTAATCTTGATTATTGTTTGTTTAATATATTTTTCCTACATTTTTTGCTTTCTATTTGCTTATATGGTGCACAGTTATGATCTGCATAATAATGTTTGTTTAGCTGTCAATGCTATATAAAATGGTGATCCCATATTATAATGAACAAAGTATAGAAATCATACTTCCTTATATGTTTTTATCTTTCAGTATTTATAATGTCCCTGTGGTTGCCTACGCTTTCCTAAGCAGGCGCTTTATACCACTGAGCCATCACACTGGCCCCTATAATGTTATAGTATTAAATATTCAGTCTCTTATATTTAGTGTCAAATAAGATAGTATTCTGATTTTTGTTTCCAGTCTAACAATTTAGATGACCTAAACTAATAAGTCCATAATATTTGTCAACATTTTTACTTACTATATTTATTTTTCTTGATATTTCAAGACTCATTTCTCTATTATCCCTCTCTTCATTGATTCTGTTTAAAATCATTTCTGTTATTCCTGGGGTGTATTTTTGGTACTGAAGGACTACCAAGGTCGAAAGTTGTCTTAGCACCTGAAATTTCTTGCACTCATTCCTTACATCCAGAGTTGCTGATGAGCAATCCCTTCATTTGAATTTTCCCCTTATCATTGCTTCAAGACATTGTCACTTGTTTCAGATGTTGCAGATTTGCTGCTCACATGCTTGGCATGATTTCTTTGGCTATGTAATATTGCAACAGCCACTCAGTTTCTGGAGTACATAGGCTTATGTTGAGCCAAACTTGAGAAGTTTTCAACCATTATTTCTTCTAATATTTTTTTCAGGTCTGCCTTATTTCTCTACTTTTGATAGGTTGATTATTTGGATGTTGGATGTTTTACAGCAGTTCTATGGGTTTTAGAAAATATGTTCCTTGTTCATATATAATGTTTTCGCTTTGTTTGCACATTGGATAACTTCTATTATTCTACTTTCAAGTTCATTGCTTTTTTACATCACCTACTATATTCTTTTACTAAGACTTACCTTTGGATTCTTTTTTTTTGAGTAACAATATTTTTCAGTTCTAAAACTTCTGTGGAATTTCTCAGTTTATTGTCTGTTTCTCAGCTGAAATCATTTTTTCTACCAATTAATTTTCATTTTGTGCCAATTGTATTCATAATTTTTCATTAGAGCACTTTTAGATTACTTTAAAATTTGTCCAATAATTCCAAAATAACTGTTTCCTTGGTGTCATGATTTAACAAGACTAATTGTCTTTAAAATTTCAGTTGAATGGACACAGGCCCCAGCAGGTAGAGCGGTTCTGACAATCCAAATAAAAATCTCTGCCCTGGGGGAAAAAGGGGTGGGGGGCTGCAGGATGGCTCAGGGGTCTAAAGTGCCTGCTTAGGAAAGCTTGGGCGGCTGCAGGGACCGCGGTTCGATCCCCGGCTCCACATGCTGGGCCAGCCCTGCCCTCAGGGCAGGCTGAGCCGGCCATAAAAATGAGTGAATAAACAAACAAAGGTTCTGAAACAAGAAAAAAATAAAATAAAAAATGTTAAAAAATAAAATAAAATTTCAGTTGAAATCTTCCTCGATCTTAGTATGATGGATGATTTTTAATTGCACCGTTGACATTTGGGGTATAAGGTCATGAGAAAGACTTAAACTATTTTTTAAGGTATTTTGTATAGGGTCTCACTATGCAGTTTGCAATTGCAGTGCTCCTCCTGTCTCCAGCTTCCCTAGCCCTGGGATTACAGACATGCACCACCATGCCTGGACTTGGTGGCTGGCTCAGCACACCCAGGGGCAGGGCTGGCGTAGCCTGTCATACTGGGGATCCAACCCCAGTCCCTGCACTTGCCTAAGCAGGTACTCAGTCTGGAAGCAGTTCAGGGTCCTATTTGGCTGATATTAGTACCACAAAGGGCTCTTCCTTACTAGTGGGTGAGTATAGATACTCTGGTTCGTGTAATGTCTCTGTTAGTTTCCTTATTTCTCCCCAATCGACTTCATTGACAACATGAGGTGAGATGACTGAACCCAACAACTCTAAACCCAGACACCAACCCAGCAGAGTGGATGGAGTCCCCATTGCTGAAGAGTTGAAAGTGGTGGAGATTGAAGTCAAGGGTCCCCTCTATCTTACCTCCACTGCAGGTCAGGGAAGAGGACAAGCCAGAACTCATTACTACCTGGCAATTTTCAAAGTCGAGGCTCTCTTCTTGGACTTTCTTTTATACTTCCACATTGGGGAAGTTTGGATAACTTAGCAAGATTAGAAGTCTAGGCCCACACTTAGCCTTTGTTACCATAGGAAAAGTTGGTCCCTACATTTTCTGTGATGTTTCATTATAGGCCAGCAGTTATTTTATAAAAGTTGCATTCCTGCATGACTACATCTTTCCTCCTCTTTCTTCTGGTTCTTTGTCTAAGTCTATTGTTATCTGTAGCATTGCTTCTCCTTCAGAAACAGCCTGATGTATACAAGGCAAAAAGGAAAATGAGATTCGCCACCATGCCTTTCCTTATGTTCTAGTGTCTCTAGTATGTCTACTTCCTCTTCACCTTTCAGAGACTTTGTCTATTTGTTTTATAGGACAAGTAGGCCCAGGGATTCTACTTGTACTCAGTAGAACGCATAGGGCAAAATTTGTCTTCTTCGTTTTCCCAGAATTAGAAGTCTTCCTTTTTAGTTCTTTAAGAAACTGTAAATTATTTCAGAGTGACTAGACATGCCTTTTCATCTATGCGTGACAGTGGGTGAGAGGTCTATTTTCACTACATCCTCTTCAGTATTTATTTAATGTCATTATTGCTTATTGCAGTCATTCTAATAGGTACATAGTGATATCGCATCATGCTCTCAATTTGTATTTTCTTGATTACTGACGGTGTTGAATATCTTTTCATATGTCTATTTGCATCTATATATACTTTTTGGTGAAATTTCTCTTCATACATTTTTGTCCATTTTCTGTCCAGTTCTGATTTAACTTAATCAGATTACCAAGAGTGTGAGTTTTTCTGATTATTAGACCAACTTCTGTCAATACTGAAAAATAGAGAATGGAAACAACTTCAGTAGATCACATGAGTCAGGGCAAGAATTTCTCAGTTATGCAACGTTAGTGCCCATTATTTTGGGAGGGAGCTTTCCCTGTTGAAGGAAATTGATGTGTACATTGTAGTTTAATAGCATCCTTTAAATTTATCCCCACTCCCAGTTATAACAACGAAATTATCCCCAGATATCACAAATGTTGTCTGAGTGGTGAAATCGCCCTCAGTTCAAAACTTCTCATGTTAACCTGTATCAATTAGAAACAAAAAAATTTGTGCTGAGTTCAAGATAGTTTAAGTGCCTAAGCTCAGTTTCACTCTTCTACAGCCAGGTAAATTTATTTTTCTATCCAAACTTACTCCCTATGGTTTGATAACTCCTCACTCTACCAGGTTCACTGCTGCACATTCTCTACCTCTGACTTTTCTCAGTTCTTCCTGTATGACGTTGTTTCATAGACTACATGTGACTCTACCTGTGACTATTATTTCTCTTATTTGCATATGGCTGCTCCTCATTAATATATAATTATCACAAGGTGGAAACCTCTTAGGGTCAAATGGAAAAGATGCACAAGCTGTTTGGCCTTTACTGAAATTTCAGCACTACTTGTAACGCTCACACTATGTCATTGTTTCATTTCTGGATTGTGATTTTTTAAAAAATTGTAATCTGCAATTTCATCTGCGTCTTCTCATTTTCCCCACATCTTCCCATTTTTTTTCAGATCGCTGCAGTTTTTCTAAAACACACATTAGCCCATTTTACTTCTGCTACCTAATCTTCATACTCTGCTCTTTTTCAAACATAGATTCTTTGCCTAAATTCTCCTCTGCTCAGGACTGCTAATTAAGATTATATAAAAGAGCCAGACACGCCTATAATCCCAGCACTTGGGAGGCTGAGGCAGGAGGATTGGTGTGAGTTTGAGACCAGCCTGGGCTACAAAAGTGAGCTCAAGGCCAGCCTGAACTGCATAGTGAGACCCTGTCTCAAAAAGACAAAAAATAAATAAATAAATAAATAAATAAATAAATAAATAAAATAAAATAAAAATAAAAGAGTCAGAATATAACTTGATCATCCCAAAATGGAAGTAGGAAAGTATATCAATGAAATTATAAGAAATATTGTTTTTTGAAATAGAAAAGTAAAAATATAAATGGGTGCTGTTATGAAAAACATAGTACAACTTGTGATCCAAAGAATACAAATGTCAAGGAACAAAATTGCTTATTGTATAGATTAATAAAATCTTGAACTAAAAGGTAGGCATAATATAATAATAATGTGTCTTTGCTATGTCTCATTCCTTAATATGGCTCTGTAGTATAAATGGCAAAAAGCAGTAGAGTTCATTGTTTACATCTCTTACAATATGGTATTTAGCGAAAATAAGGATGTTACAGCATCACAGTGGCTTCTTTTTTTTTTTTTTTTTTTTTTTTTTTTTTTTTTTTTTTTTTTTTTCTTTCACTTCTAGAACTGGCTGGGTGAAGGTATTCCTATTTGCTAAGAAATTGAGCCCAAAGAAAGTAAGAACGTATTTTTCTAAAGATAATTTTGAATTGGTTCATTCTATACTAATGCCCTTCAGATTTTTCATTTTCGAATTAAATTACTGAAAACGTTGATATGGTGTTTTGGTCTAGTTATGGTGTACCAGCATGTAGCTTTGCAAAAGATGTGAGCATTTTTAGTACTCCCACAAATCGAGATATAAGTTTAATCAGATTATATGTAAACTACTAAATTTAAGAGACTGTTTCAATTCTGTTTGTTGTTGGGAAGTTTGCAATACTGTGTTCAGATAAGATTTAAATGGAATTTTGTATACAAAGCTTGACTTGACTTTTTTATAAAGGTGTTTGGGTTCACTTTGTAACTGAGTAAAAGGTTAAGCCTGCTCCTCCATATAAGTTACTGCATTTTGGTGAGTCACATGAGTGTTTGGAGGGCCAGCCAAATAGTTCAGCAGACTAAGCACCTGCAAGGAGGCAAAGGGGCCAAGGGTTCAATCCCTGGGCATGCTGTGTTGGCCCCACCAATGGGGCACCCTGAGATGGCAATTGAGAATGGGTGTAGTGGCACACGCCTATAATCCCAGCTCTTGGGTGGCTGTCAACAGGCAGATCACTATGAGTTTGACCTAATAGTGAGACCCGGAACGTCCTATAGACCCTTCTCTAAAAAATACAGAAAAAAAAGAAAGAAATGAATGTTTCGAATTTGACAAGTTGTAACGTTTTCGTTAACATATGACTCTAGGAAGTATGGCACTGGAAGTGGAACTTGCAAGAGGTAGTGCTCTCGAACATCTTACGACTGAAGAAGCGCTCCATTTCAGCATACTTTAATACCTATTTTCAACAGCTTTTTCTTTCTCTCTCTCTCTCTCTCTCTCTCTCTCTCTCTCTCTCTGTACCAAGAAGTAAACTCAGGACCTGGCACTTGCCAAGCCAGAGTTGTGCTGCTGTCCACAGCAGTCAAATGCTTTGCTATCTCCAGCAAAGCATCCATATTTAGCTAATGCCCATTATTGCATTTATGATTACTGGATTCTCAGTGAAGCTGTAACTGTTTTGTTTCATTAACAGAAATGAAAACATGTAATAAATTTAAGCTAGTTCACTGTGTTATTAACATTCATCATCAACTTGGTAGACAAATTACTAATTTGTAACTTACAGAGAATTTTACATTACATCTCAGGTGTCCTGGACTCAGTGTAAGTGAACTAGACCAACGCATATGCATGTACTGCTATAATATTTCCTCTAAATTCACTTAGCAGCATCAGGAAAATGAATGACTAAGGATTATATTAAATAAATCATAGGCGTATTGAGTTCTAAAGCTGGAAATGAACAACACAATCTTTAGAAGTACAGAGTTACAGCCTGTAGAAGAGTGCACTGCTCTTTTGTTGAAATCAGAGTTACCAAACAAAGTGTAACATATACAGAGAAATAATTATTTTTAAAATTAAAATGATAATGACACGTGTCTCAGGAATGAATATGTAAACATGTGTCTATAGTTTCATCTACCTCTATCTTAGTTGTCCTATAGAAAGACATACTTCAGCCAGGTGCCAGAGCCTACAGCTACAATCTCAGCATTCTGGTAGACCGAGGCAAGAGAATCCAAATTTCGAGTCCAGCCCAAGTAATTTAGCAACTTAGCAAGACTCTGTCTCAATATGAAAAATAATTAAAGAATTCAAATGTAGGTTAGGGTGACAGGCTGCGCTTCACCTACCCCCTAACAAAAAAAGAAGTGTAATTTGTTAGTTATGAGAAGTTTAGTATTATCTATCTAAACCAAAAATGGAGATTGAATTACTTTGTGAATTTCAGTGATTTAAAGTTTTTTAAAATATTAGCTCATCTAAATAATTCTCCAAACTGTTTTCTATAATTGTCAGAAAAAAAATCCAAGGCTTCAAATTTATTTATTCATATTATTGATTTGTTTATTTAGGTGTAAAAGTCATCACTTATCTATACCCACACAGATGTGTCCCACTTTGTCTACTAACCATTTCCCTTTTATCTTGGTCATTCCCTTGGGTTTAATTTTTTCCCCCTCAGATAAATCATTTAGTTCTTTATGACAGGGCTAGCAGTCATGAGATTTATTCATTTTGGGGGGGAAATATTTTCAAAGTAGCTTTTTCCTTTAAATGTATTAATGGGTGTTATAATTCTTTTAATAACTTTCCCCTCATATTTCTGTGTAAGTTCTCTTTGGTGCTTTCAAGTCAACATTTTTTTCATAAATTTCATTTTTTATTCACTATGATTTTATATTTCTTTATGTCTTCATTCATTTTAGGCATTCTTCTTCTGTGCTCTAATATGAAATTCAATTCCTTAAAATGCAAATATTCTAATTTGTTTTGATTTCTGATTATATTTCATTGTGAATCAATCCCTCCTGTCTTTAACTTTTGAAATTTGGCCTATTTTAAAAGAAGACTATTCCACCAGTCTAACACTGTCCGAATTGTTGAAATTTAATTACAATTAATTTTCCCAGATGAATTTTGGACTTGAACTGTCCGATGCAAGGTTTTAAATTTTGTCCACATAAAATCAAATCCTGCTTTCCCACATGATGTAGGCTTAAAATTTTCTTAAAGAAAGTCTTTTATTATCATATCTTATCTTGCTCTACCTTAAACGCAGGTCAAAGGCAAGGTTTGATGTCACTCTGCTGAGCAGGAGACCAAGTTTTCATAATCCTTTCCATAAAATCCTAGCTCATATGGAAGGAATCTCAGCTCCATGCATAAAGTGGCCTCTGTTCTGACCTGTAGCTCTGACCCAAATCATGCTCTTCCCTCTGTATGAATGTTAAAATGATGTCTGCGATTCTGGTGCTCACCTTCCTTTGGGGCTATTGAGTCAAATTCACAAGCTTGGCATTCTAGCTTGTTCCTTTTTTCCTTTCAGCCTGAGACTTTTCCTTGTGTTTCAGGTTCAGGTATGTATTTGTTACATTTTGCCATTCAATAATTTCTTTGAGCTAACATGATAATTGCATACCTTTTACTCCTCTTTTCATTGGAATCTTAGAGATAACCAAATATATAGTTGGTTTACTGGAATCTTCTCAAATTATTACTTTTAATACTTTCTTCATCATGTAGAATATATGATCTCCATTACCTGCTGATCTTTTGCATTATTATTATGTTGCATGTTTGTTTTCTCTGTGTCTTAAACTTCAGAAGTTACTACCATTAATACTTTATAGAGTAAAAGTTTTATATTTAATTAACACATGTATACTTTCTAAGGTCTCTTTCCTCTTGTCTATCCATATTTTATTTGGGGTTTATTGTCTTTCAAAATGAAGAATTCCTTTTACTGTGTATTATCACAAATCGAAGAGAATCAAAACCCTTTATTTTCTTCTCAGTATCTTGATTTGATTATCAGTGTTGTATTGTTTTTCTATTTGATTCCAAATTTTATTTTATTAATATTTATTTATTTGTTCGTTTGTTACATGGTCTCTCTTCACAGCTCAGACTCTTAGTGATCCTCTTGTCTCAGCCTCCACAGTGCTGTGATTACAGGCTTGCACTACCACATCTGGTTTCAGTACCTGGCTCAGCATGTGGCTGGCCGTGCATGGGGAACCGAGCATTGAATTTGGGTCCTTGTGCTTTCTAAGAAGGTGCTTAGACTGTGGAGCTGTCTCCCCAACCAGTTTAGACCAGCAATTTTAGACCAGCAATTAATTCTCTTTAAAGATTTTGAGGGTTTTATTTGTTTTTTTGTGGCCAAATCAGCCCACCGTAAGGGCAGGGCTGGTGTGGCATGTGGTGCCAGATATTGAACCCCAATTCCTGCATTTTGCTCAAACTTGTCTAAGCAGGTGCTTTAGAGCACTTTCTTATCTCACCACCTCCTTCATAATTCTTACTATTTATTTTTCATTAGCATAATTTTTTAAAAATTGTTACTTTTAATAAGAAGTAAGTCAGACAGTTTCAAAACATGTCAGTAGGACAGCCACAATAACTAATATAATGCATAGTATTGTCCTTATAGTAGTTGTTAAGAGTACAAGATGCAGACATGATAACTTTTCTAAACATTAGTGGTACAAATATTTCTTCCCATTGAGCTAAGAGAAAGTAGTTGTATACATAGTCCAATATGCCACCATAATAGTAGCAGAATATTGGCAGAACTGGCAATGTCAGAAGCTCTTGACTTTGCACACATATTATTTCTGTTTAGAAGTCAGCTGATATATCAATGCTGCATTTTTAAGCTAAAGTCTTCCTTCTAGTTGCTTTTTAGTTATTCTTTGGTCTTAGGGATTTAGCAACTGCACATCATGTGCCTATTTGTATCATTTTATATTTATTCAGCTATAAATTAGTATCTTCCACTAACTTGGGAAATTTTTATATATTTTATATATTGCTTCAGCCTTGTTCTCTGTCTTTTAAGAACTCCAATTTCACATGAATTACAATATTTGAATGTGTTCTGTATTTTTTCTTTTTCAGTCCTGCTCTTGGATCTTTCCATGCTTTTAACTTCAATATTTTCTCTTTTTTAAAAAAAATGTATTCATTCATTCATTCATTACAGGGTATCGTTTTATAGTTCAGACTCATAACGATCCTCCTGTCTCAGCCTCACCAGTGCTGCGATTACAGGTATGTGCCACCAAGCCTTGTTTGGGGGCTGGCACAGCATGCAGTACTGGCAGCTGAACTCAGATCTTTATGCTTGCTAAGCAGGCACTTAAACTCCTAAGCTAGTTCCCCAGCCCCTCTATTTCTTTTATGCCAAGAATAGAATTTAGGACTTTGTATTAAATGTTTTCTATTGATTATCTTCCAACTCAGTTTTACCTTTACATATATGTAATTTACCATTAAATTTTTGATTGCATAATCCATTAGATTAATTTATGCACTTTTAATTCTAAAATACCTATTTTATTCATATATATGCATGTGTGTATGTCTATATCAGTTGTTAAAGGTGTAATTCTTAAGTTTTTAAAAATTTTAAGTCACATTTCATCTATTTTATTGGATATGATAGTTATTATTTTTAATTATGTCTCTACTTTAAAGTATATATTATATGAATTACTAGTAGGTTTGCTTCTTTTACCTTACCATTTCTAATATGTTCCAGATATTGTATATTTAAAAATCTTACACCATAGATACTTTATTTCATCAGAGAAAATAAATCCTTTCAGTGTTTATAAAATAAAAGACAATATAGAGTAAGAATTGAAGGTTTATGGTCCAACAAAGTCATGGAATATGTTGTGTTGTAGCTGTGTTAAAATTCTGAGGCAATTATACCTAGGTCGTGCTGGTTTGTAGATCATGGTAACCACAGTTCCACATGAGAACTTGATGTATATTTGATTCCTAATTCAGACTTTCAAAATTACAAGAATTACTGTTGTTCATTACATATTTTAAGCTTAGCTTTTTTTCCTCATATTCTGTCATCCTCCAGAGTTCGTTTCAAAGGAAAAGACTGGCCTTGTCCTTAGGCCCTCAGGTTTCCAGATTTATCATTTTACCCCGACCCATAGTCGCAGCGTCATTTGGTTTCTTAATATCTCAACAGATTTCAGTTTAGTTCACTTGCTTATCATGTACCCTCAAAATTAAAAATTGTCTCATGTAGAGAATGGCCTTTTGCTTAAGGCCCCAAGTCTGTCTCTCCAGACTCTAGTTACTGAATGTTCACCCTAAAAGCAAGTTTTCTACCAGCAGTGGTGCTGTCTATACTCAGAATTAGCAATTGCTAGAGAGAGAGAATCAGTGGCTGCTACCCCCCTCTTTGCAGGGCAGGTCTCCCCTCTGAAAGCTTCCTCTTCACAGTTCTCACTGCTTCCACAGTTGTCGTATCTATAACTTATGATTTATTCCTGAAGCGTTTCTTGTCTTTCTATTGCTGTCAGTATGATTTTTGACCTAGTGCATTCTGCCTGAAAGTGGAATCAGATTTGCTTCGTTATGCCATTCATTAAATCATTTGTATTTATTTGTAGGAAAGGAGAATTCTGTTTAGACATAGCCTAATAATCATTATTAACATTATTACATTCAAAGATTTTTTTTGTAAAATCTTAAGCTGGGTGCTGTACTAGAGCTTAATGTGGTCTACTTCCTTTATTCTCATAAAAAATTTGTGAGAGGAAAAACCACAATTAAAGTCATTTTAAAGAGAAGAAAAAACTAAGGCTTATAGATTAACTATCCTAAAGTCAAATACTTAGTGTTTAGTAAACTGGAGACTTTTAGCTTAGATTGCTAAGCTCCACTACCTGCTACAGCACCCTTTTAGGATGTAGGGCATTATTATCATTCCATGTCATCTTTATACTCTTTTATATGAATTTGATTTTCTTTTCTAAGTAGGAAAAATCCTTAAACAGTAGGTCACATACTTAATATTAAGTTAATAACACTATTGTTATTGCAGACACTTGAAAATATCTTGACATGACACTTTGATAACATGTATGATCTAAGTGTGTGTAGCAAAACTCCTAATAAATATGCACTGAGTACCTAGAAAATGAACCCGACATGTGGCATTGTCTACGTCTCTGCTCATGCTGATTTCTGATCATTCTGTGGAATTTTGTGTTCGTTTTTAGGACTAATGAGTTTGGTTTAATTTCTTTACCCCTCTCAGCCAAGTTTTTCCACAGTGTTGCTTCTCCCATGGGGTCTTTGCTAATAAATATTTTAATTGAATGGCTTTATAAAAATGAGCATCTATATGATCATCTAGACACCCCACAGATGTGAGGAGAGCTTATGAGTTTAAATGAGATTGGATAGGCAGATCCAGGTTTGATCCAGATACAGCATTATTACAAAACCTGATAATAAGGGATTCAAGTTCACACAAGATTAGCAAACATAATGAAATGTAGCTTTAAGTACTTGTTAAGTTGACTTTCAGTAAATCATTGATGCTTATTAAAAATTAAAGATTAATGCAATTTCCAACTCTGAGAGGCAGAATACTGTTAATTGCATATGAATTTCAACTACTATGCAACGTTTTCATCATTGATTGTCTTCTTTCATCCAGGTAGGTGGAAATTATTTAGTTTTTTGACCCTATACAAACAAAAATAGCATAATTTCTGCCTACAGAGAATAGAATTTCTCTTCTTTCTCCATTTTTCCCAAGTTCATTTCATTTTGCATAACTTTTAATCTCTTTATTTTGCTTTTTTATGTTTTGCTGTTATGGATGAGACACAGCGCTTTGCACATGGTAAGAAATGTGTTCTACCACTGAGTTTTATCCCTAACCTTACATTTATTCTTGTATAACCATAAGCTTCACATGAATATTACCTAGCTCAAAATTTTACCAAAAGAAAACTACCTTAAAATAAATTCCTATGTTTTTATGAAAGCTTTTTGCACATTAATTTTCTGTATATAATTAAAATCTAAATGTCATGTAAATATTCTTATGCTATTTCAGTATTTAATTGAAACCTTTTTATAGAACTACCTGTGAAATATTTAGTATTTGATGAACAATGTAAAATAGCCCTCAAAAATTATCTTCTCCATTCCTCAAATTAAAGGAAGTATGTCTTGAGAAATGAAGTTAAAACTCTCAGGCCGAGTGCCATCTCACTTGGACTATTCAAAGTGTGAGGTGTGAAAAGATGAGAGAGGAGCAAATGATACTGCTGGAATGCTGGGAGTCAGTAAACACTTCTGCTGGGATGCAGAAGGAATTCAAAGTTGATTCAGTGGGATCCCAAAAGATAAAGGGAATGACAAGCTGTTGAAGATTTTATCTCTTTACATGAATACCATTTTGATTTAAGAAACAGCTGAAAGATGTTTATAAAGGAATACTTGTTTAATCGTAACTACTAGTTGATTAATCTAGAATTGAAATGCCCATGAAATTTTAATTGAATTTTATTGCATCTCAGAAATATTGGCATGTCCAAATAATTGTATGTGATTCCATGTTTCTAATAAGAAAGAAAGGTGGGCATATGTAATTATTTAGTTTTACACTGTTAAAATGACAAATCAAAATCTGCCTGAAGTAGGTTTTCTCAGGTGCTTTTTGAGCAGTGCCAAGAATATCTTCCTACACTGTGAGTTTCTCAGTTGCCTTTAACTGCTGACTATATTTTTCTTTCTCTGTAGCTGAGACCAGTACACTTTCAGGCTTTCTAAAATAAAACCAAAAGTAATGAGAATGACAGTAATGACAGCAGGAAAGATAAGAAATAATCATAAATACAGCTCATATTTTTTTTTTTTGTTTCCTAAGTTTTTTTTTTTTTTTTTTTTTTTCACTGCCAATGTATCCGCCTTCTTTGTTAATTTTGGTTGGAAATTTCTTCAATTAAAATTATCTTTCATTATTTTCTACGTGACCTTTTTTGCCATTCAAAAACAATTGAGAATATTTCAGTTCATCCTAAAATTGAATCATAAGAAGGGCCAGATGAATTTCCTTGTGTGTCCTTGGGTCCCAGGAAAGTGTGTCTGCTCTTATCCTTCAAGTGGCCTTTGCATATGGTAGCCTTATGGAACCATAAAATTTCTTCATCTTCATTTTCAGGATAAGAGTTCTCTACTGTTTCACATAAACAAACCTGTATTAGTGCATTGTTTCACTTTCTCAACGTAAAAGAGATAAACACGGTGGTGATTTTTGTCTTTATCCAGAGGTGTATAGTTGTTCTTTGTTGACTTCTTTTGATTTATATAAGTCAGAAAGTATTTATTAAAGTCACAGTCTCTGGTAACAATTTTGTGAGGCCCAAGGCACAGGTTAAATAAGGCATAAGGTCTATTCTCAAAAATCTTACAGTGTAAGTGTTCAGCAGAATGCCAAGTATTTCTGTGAATGGTGGCTAGGGGGAAGGTAAATTTCACCCTCACTGCCATTGTAGAAGTGCTCTTTATTTTCTATAAGGATCCAAGTAGCAGTAGGAGATTTTGCCATTGATCTGCTTCATACCCAGATATGAGGTGTTTCACCAAAATGAAATGCACATAAACATTTTATCTATTCTGTTCCCTTTGCTTTTCAAGCCTTAAATATGAACACTGCTTCTAGTTTATTACCTGACCAGCTAATAGAAATTCATGCCCAAGACTTATTCACTAAAGTAAACTGAGTCTAACAAATGAAATACTAGTTAAAATGACAGGAAATAATACAAGTCCAAAGTCAGGAGGTTTAGCAATAAATGCAGCTCTTCACAAAGTGGGAGAGAAAGCATGCTTTACTGGGTCTGCCATTTGTAATAGAAAAATGCTACTGACCTCTGAATTGTCTGATGAGAATATTCATTTGTAGATCCAATTCCAACTACAGAAATTATTAACAGAATGTAGTTTGGCCTACATATAAATATAAATTTTATAACCAGGATCCTGAGTGCTGAGTCTTCTAGAATCTCTTCTCATTGGATTTTGGCCTTCCTCAATGTAAATAATGGCATAGGCTTTTCTGGCTCTAAGAGGAGTTTGTTGGCTTTAACAAGGATGAAGATTTCATTTACTTCATATTTTTCTATGTAAGAGCTTCTATTGGAAAATATGTGAATAGTTTGTTAGTATTTCCTTTGGAGCTATTTTAGTTTTTTATTACATAATTTAAGAAAAGTACATTGTAGAGAAATACTTCAAAGGATTTGTTGTTAATTTCAGCATTCTGTGACTAGTAGTTGTGATTTTTTTTATGTGAGTCTATATTCTCCCTAGAAGAGAAATATGAAGGATAAGTATTTCTCTATTCTAACTTAATTTTTTTTACTAAAAATGGAGATTGAAGAGTTACTGTTTACCAATACAGAAATGGTAGTGCAAAAATTAAAAATCTAGAATAAATTGAAGTTTTCTTTACATTTAAAATCTACCACTCTTCCTCCTTCTTTACTCTCCTCTGTCCCTCCTTCTCCCCCTCCCCACATTCTGGGATACTAGAAATTCTTATGTTGGCACCAATGTCATCAGAAAAGGTATGAATGTATAAAGCCCCCACCTAACAATGCTTCCAAAGAGGGAGTAACTCAGAGCCTTGCATAGATGGCATTGGTGTGTTAAATATCTATATTTTTATCTTTCATTAAGCGAAGTAATTATTATTGATTCTGTTATTTTCAGGATCTTATCATCTTAAAATGGATTGTAGAGACTTTGCTTTATCTGTGAAAAAGTATGTTCTAAACAAAGTTATCATTGAAAATATAGTTTCAGATTGGGAGATAGCTCGGTAGAATAAGTGCTTGCCTAGCAAGCACAGGGTCCTGAGTTCAATCCCTGGTTAAAGAAAGAAAGAAAGAAGAAAGAAAGAAAATATAATTTCACAGAAAATAATCTCTCCCATTTAAGAAATTTGATCAGATACTCTAAAAACTACTCTGCTAGTTTACTTGAAAATAATCAATATAGTAACTACAAGCAATGCTTCCATTTATTAAACTTATATTTTTAAAAGCCCATTTTGTTTCAAGAACTGCTTGCTACAATTTTCTACTTAGTGTTCCTTCCCCTTCTGCATTCTCTTCTCTGCCAACATTATATATGTACATAAAAATTAATGTAATTAGTTACAGTGTAAAAGATACACATCCTATTTGTATGCTGTATTTAAGGGTTGCTAATATTGCTCTTATTTTATCTGTACATATCTACTATAGCCAACATAATTAAGAACACTTTTTCATAAGGTTATCCAAGAGTTTCATTCACATTATCATGATTCTTTTCTCCTGTGGACCAGATAGTGTGTGCATATAGGAAAAAAAAAAAAAAAAAAAAAAAAAAAAAAAAAAAAAAAAAAAAAAAAAAAAAAAAAAAAAAAAAAAAAA
>PVJA010008995.1:0-62206 GCA_004027025.1 Myocastor coypus
ACAGGATGTAGATATTATAATTTTTCAAATCATTATTAGTATAACCAAATTTCTCCTCATTGAACCAAGAGAAGGTAGTTGTATACATAATCCAGTGTTTGATCATCGCAGTGGGTTATTGGTAAAACTGGCATGTTGGATGCTGTTGATTTAAGCCTTCTACAGCTCAGCATTCTAATCTAGCTTTCTGTTTTATGCCTTGTGATTAAACTTTTCTTAAGAGCAAGTTTAAGCATGACCTGTATGGCAAAACACGTAACATTTGTATCTCTCAAGGTCAGTCAAATCCCTTTGGGATTTACTATGGAACCACATGCAGTGCTTTGTAGAACTGTTGTCAGTATCAGCCATCTTGACCAGTTTGCTTTCTGTGAAAGCCTAAGAGAATGTTTTCTCTCTAAGTGACTCTCCTTTGGCACACTATTTATCTTCAGTCCCTTTCCACCGTAGCCCCATAATCTCCTTGAACACAAAATTTGGGGAACCACTGAGTAGGATGTTATAGCACAGGTTCTCTTATGTCCTAAGTCCTCACTGACCTTGAAGGGCTAGGGCTAAAATATTGGCTATCCTTGTAGCTCTTCTTTTTCTCTCATTTTTTGCTCTGTAAACTTATATTCTTAATCCTCCAGAAGAGAAGCTTAGTGATACTATTACTCTATAACAGCAGTTCTCAATCTGTGGGTCGCAACCTGGTGGGGGTTGAACAACCAAAACACAGGGGTCGCCTAAAGCCATCAGAAAATGTTACTTATTTGGAATTAGAGTTTTGAAGTAGCCACCATAATAATTTTTTGGTTTGGGGTTACCACAACATAAGAAACTGTATTGCAGCGTCGCGGCATTTAGAAAGGTTGAGAACCACTCTTCTATAACATAGGTACTTGAGCATGACATCACTGTCTTTCTGAGTATCAAACATCTTAGGCCTGACTTGGAAGTGGTATTTTCTATCAATCATTGATATTCTAATAAATCTGTATAGAATGTGATAAAAGCAATCACACATTTTTACACATTTAGAAATCTAAGTATATACAAAATTGTAGCCAGTCAATCCTATGGCATTTTTCTAGTCTCTTACTCTCATTTAATAACCATTTTTGTTTTCTTGTAAACTAACCATTTCCTCGAGAGAGAGAGTGTAGCAGTAACTGAAATTATACTAGAAGCAGCGCATATCTAAAAGACCAGAATGACAGGCATTCCAAACATATTTTTGCTGTTAAACATTGCTATCCTCAGGGTCAAAAACATTTTGGAGGTTCCTAGGACTATTATCTAACTCATTATGTGTATGTAAGTTTATGGCTTTGCCCCTGCCATGCTTCCTATCTTTTCTGCTTGTGAGACTAGCATTTGATTCTCACCTACTTTCTAAAGAAAATCTGGCAGGACAAGAAGTAATTATAATGTATCAAGTCATATATGAAGATATTTGTTGAGATGTACTCATGCTAGACTCCGATGGCTCTCAGAAAGTGTGAAATACACCCCAAGGGAAGAGACACAGGGACACATGAGCAGCTATGAACCAGCTTTAAAAAATCATTTCTCTTTCAGGGGGCCTATGTGCCAAGGTTAAGGTGGGTACCATACAAAATTTGGCACCATCCTCCAGGAAACCTTGAGTACATCTGAGCAGTGCCACTCCACCTACAGAGGCCACCAGCATCACTAGGAGAGATCCACACCAAGCTCAGCCTGGGAGGACTCCCTACCATGCACGAGATGCCTCAGGCCCCTTCTCTGCTTCTTGTCCCTTGCATCCCACCAGATTAGACCTCTGAGAGGAGGAAAGAGCAGATGTGTGCATCTCCTCACCTCCATCCCCAGAACCCAATGGTCACCATTTGGGCCTGCGCTGCAGAGAGAGGAAAGAATGAGCTTTAATAGACTCTGAAATTGAACTGAGTCTTAATTAGCAAAAGTGACAAGTTATCAGCTAAATATGCAGTTAAGAAACAGGAAATGGAGGAGTTATCAGAACAGAGTTCAAAGTGGTAATTGGAAAAAATAAGACCGTTATACTCCACTGAGCTGAATCTCTTCCGTATATTGTTAAGCCTATTTCTGACTCATTACCTATTTGCATTTGCCTGATTAAGACCAGCTTTCTAATTTCAGGGGTGGAGCTAAAAGCTAGCTCTATTTCCTTTAACTAGTGAGCATTCATTCAGGAGATATGAGTTGGTAAGCATAGATAAAACAATCCAGTTATAATTCTGCCTTCCAATCTCCCTTGTTCCAAGATTATCCCAAAAAAATATGTGTCTCTTAGCCAAAAGAAGAACTAAGTTTTTTTTTTCTCACCCAAACCAAGCTTTTCCAGATGGTGAAGAGCCAGTAGAGTGACTCTAACTGCCTCTGACTTCCCAATATGACTCTTCCTTCCAGGGCAGAACAGCAAAGGTACAAACCCCAGGAGATACACTGTAGCACCATGGAGCAGCATGTCCGTCCACTCAGCTGTCCCACAGAGACAGCCCTGAATGCTAGCATGAGAGATGAGGCATTTCTTCACTAACTCAGCCAGTCAGCAGAGGCCAAGCACCACAGTGTGTCAGGCACTGTTCTGCTTCACTGTTAGGAGACCTGAGGGAAGAAACAGAAAATTTTCCATTCTTGCTTGACTTGCTCTGTGGTGGGAAGAGAGAGACAATGAGTAATGGAAATACATATATGAATATATTGGAGCAAAGCGAGCCAGGAGGCTATGAAACTTCCGTGAGAAAAAATATTCCAGATAGAGACCTTGAGGAAAGAGCTCACTTGATATTCTTTCTTTCTTTCCTTCCTTTCTTCTTTCTTTCTTTTCCCTTGCTTTGCTTTGAAGGGCGCTATGACAACACAACTAAAGACATTCACTGAAAAGGACTCCAGAATTGCCTTAGAAAGTGTCACATAGGATAGGACAACTATGCTGCAAGCAAGGAAGAGTTTTTTGAAGGAGACAAATAGCAGGGTGTCTTTTACTGTAATAGATTTTTAAAATTTAAATATTCACTATATCTTATCATACCTTGCACATATTATCATCATATCTGAATAGGGTTGAAACAGGGATACAGTAAGTATTAAAATTCTATATTTTATATAGCATTGTAACATGATATGTGAAAAGTCACACAATTTTCTTTTTTTTCCCTAAGTAGTAAATGAAATGTAGTTGACAATTTGTTGCAATGCTACAACAATGTTAGTAAAAGTAATAAATACTTAATAATAATAATAATAATAATGATGATGATAAAAGAAGGAAGCAATAGATGACCCCAACAAATCAGCAGATCAAAGCCTGTAATGTAGAGGTAACCTATCATTGTAGTATGGATCCTAAATCTCCCGAAAGGCCCATTGTTAGGGGCTTGGTCCTTAGGTTGCTGCTAGTAACAGGGGAGATGTAGATGTATCTTGAACATATACTCATAGGTGAAATAAGCTAGACCTACATGTATAAACATCGTATAGTCTCCCTACTGTAAGAACTCAACAGAAGAAATAGAAATGGAAAGGCATAACACAGCTAAATGGAAATCAAGAACCTAAGGACTGAGCAATGAAGAGACGGCAAGCAGAAAAGTTAGGACACATGGCAGGGGCAAAACCATGTACTTATATACACAGGATGAATTAAACATATACACAGGATGAATTAAACAATGGTCCTAAGAATCTCCAATTTTCTCCATGTTCAGAGAAAAGGTATTTAATAAAGCTCAACATTTATTTATGATTTTTAAAAAATGTTTTCTGTATGTGAAGAACTTAATTTCCTTGTGAAAGAGTCTGCATGTACAGGTACACATTTCCCCTGCTGCTTTTGCCAACAGGCCAGATGCTGTTGGAGCAGCTTCATATGACAGTGTGAAGAGGCCATCTGTCACCATCTTTACCCTTTGTGTCAGGAAAACTTGCACAGAACTGCTTTCCTTCCACATAAAGATCATCTGTGATAAAAGTGATGCACTTCTAGGCCAAGAAAAACAGCACAAACTTTCACTGCTCTGGCATGATGTCCAGAGTATGTGCATACTTTACTGCATCTAACTAAGAGTGTTGTGTTAACAATTAAGTAATAAAAAGAATTTTCAAAAACACTGGTTTCTGGCCATCTCCCACCAGAATTATTATCCCCACTATGATCTGAGTAATCACCACCTTTTATCCTGTAGATAACCAAAATGACAAGCCACCTCAGTAGTGTACAGGTGTGCTACCTAGAAAATAATACTGAGAAAAATCAATACATAGAATTTCAGTGACTCTCAGCCTCCTTGGTGGATTAACTAACTTTTAACAACCAGCCTGAACTGAATCAGCATGGTTCTATGTGTGGAAGACCTGCCTAAGGATTGTCATCAACAGCAACCAGAAAGAGAATTGAAAGAGAAGATGGTATGCTGTTGGTCCCCCTGGAGAAGCTTGTCTCACTGACTTTCCTGAGATGAACTCAGCTGTTCTCGTCATTAGAGGAGCTCAGGTCCTCATTGTCACTGAACATGGTTGTGGTTCTTTTCAGAGGAACTCTGGTCCTCATTATAAGCCTCACTTCCTGGCTCCAGTGCAGATGCCTGAGCCTGCTGCCACAGATACTTCACCCTGTTGGCACAGACTCTCTGGCTCCCCCCACTGACCTTAGAGCCTTCCCAGTACAGATCCATGCTACAGTTCTACATTAGATCTTGTCATGGGCTCCAGGCCTCCGTCTGGATTCATGGAGGACATTGTCAGGGGTCTAAGTCTTCAGCCAGAAACTTGTACAGGACACTGCTGTGGGATCCAGGCCCTCAGTTGGATTCTTTGGGCCTCTAGTGCATGAACAGATCACTTACACTCTTCTGCATTTGGCTTTAGGAGTAAACATTATAAAATAATCTTGTGAGTTATGTGTTGTGCATTAAATTTTTTCCCTTGCATCCCCTGACTACAGCAAGCCAGTTTAGAGGCAACCAAACCTACAGAGAATGCTTCCACCCAAAATTCCATATTCACTTTGGATATAGAAACCAGATAGAGAAATTTTGCATAAGGATATAAAATCAAGAAAGAAGTGAGTAATCATTTAGTACAGTTTGAAACAGTAGTGAAATAACCACCAGGGTATTTCATAAGTAAAATGACGGGTCTGTATAAGACAGAAGTTGTATAAATATATGATAGGATGAACACATTGCAATAAAAATAATTACGAGCTTTAAGGTAAGACACAGTGAGAATTCTAACAAAATATCATTTCTGACATTTGAAAAGTGCACAATAATATTATGTGTTGTCACTGACATATAAGCATATAAGTAAACAGATGAACATAGTGAAACACAAATACACCAATAGAATATGTTAGGATAGATGCCTCTGGGTGAAAGAGAGCCAGTTTGCATTGAAAGAGGGGAGAAAACAATGAAATACCATATGAACAGTTTTTTTAAATAGCTGTTAATGTTTATGGTTTTTACTTTGACTATAAGCTAATATCTGTAGCCAGAGTAACTGCATTGAAGATAGCAATGGGCAGCATAACAACAGCAGTTGCATACCTTTCATCTTCTTCTTTTAAATATGTACAATCTTTAATGTCATGTTTCTTATTATATTCTCTTTAAAATGAGTTATGAAATAAAAAGTAAAAAAGGATGAGGAAAAATAAGGTTATTGAAAAGAACAGTGAAAGTTTAATTGTTTGATCAATTTTGTATATCTATGTCTAGTAATCTGAGCAAAAAAATTGACAATATGTAATATAATAAACATCATTAATGTTCCATGCTTGCTCAGAAATTCTGTACCATTTCCACTGTCCTGCATTGCTTTGTTTCTGTCTTTGTTCTTGTTATTTGTTCTGGTTTTGTTTTTGTTTTTCCTCTTTAAAATAAAAAAGGAGTGGGTTTGCACAATCCAGTGATGACAGTAAGGCATAGAATAGAAGCGGGTACAATAAATTCAGCTGTGTGCCTCCAGGTGCTAAAGAAGGAAAGGAAACTTAGGAAGAATGAAAACCTATTCACAGGCTACCTGGAATAGAAAACACCTTCAAAATTCTTGAAGGCCCAGTGCCTGACTCCACCCTACACTTGCCAGCCAGCTGCTTTATCAGCAAGAATAAAAGAGAAATAAATGTGTTTTGCTCTCTCCATAAGATCACATGACTCCTACAAAGTCTGAGGCCTTCTGCCCACACACCCACCCCTAAAATGAAAGAAGAGTCACTGCAAATGTTACTATTTAAATGTATTAACTGTGATTGATGGGATACCTACTGTTTGCCAGTAAATCTTTACTAAAATTATTTAAGCTTAACTCCTTGCCCCATTTCACATACTATATTAATAAGCCATTGCTTGTATAATTTCCCCAAAATCTTATAGACAGCAAATAAATAAGCTTAGTCTCTAAGTCTGTCTGGAACTGAGTTGCAGGTATGTATGACTTTTTACTACACTTTGCAACCTTCACACTCTCTTAAGAAAGGAAAGAGATATGAACCCTTTGGGAGAGAAAAATCTCGATACCATGTGGCTAGGGTAGGGAAAGCATCCCAGACTTAAAGAATATTTCTGAAAGCATGTCCCTGGAACTGTGCATTTATAAAGATGATTGCGGCCACAACCCTGACTGAAGCTGCTGGGGGAAAGGGACTGAGAGCAGCTGCTGTACTGCATGTTTCCATCACCCACCCTCAGCTGCCTACACGTAACCATGGCATTTGCTACATCAGGACACGGGGGCAGAGAGCATCTCCACTCTGTGCTGCCCCCACACTGGTATGCAGCGCTTTGCCTGGAGCCGATGAATCATAAGAGGAATTAAACCATGAAAGACCTGTGCTGTCTCTCTACTGACTGCTCACCAACAGTTCCATCTCTGTTTGTCAAAGTGGCAGCTGCCCACCCTTCTTCTACCCTAATCTCTTGATAAATGTCTTCATTTTCTGTCCTCATACCACTGTTAGAAACTAGGACTCTACTAGGTCGATTGTTCTGCTGGGAAATGGGTTTCAGCACCGAGGACAGAGCCCCTTCGTTTCTTAAGTGTATGTGTGAAGGACGCCGCTCTAAAAACACATCTTACAGAAAGAATATGCCCTCATCAGGTAAAGGGGGATTGTAAATGTTGTCCACATACTTTCTGATTATTCTTGATTTTATTGGCCATATCTCTTACTGTTTCCAGGCCAGCTCATGAAATGAAATCCATAAACATTAATGGCTGTTTTAACACCAACTGCCATAGTAAGCTGCAGGTTTAGGGTTTTTTTCTCTGCCTCCTCCATTAGATAATAAGCTCCTGAAAGGCATGGTGCTGGGCATATAAAGGGTCTACAAATGGCTGTATAATTGAGTGAGAACTGGAGCTTGATGATGAGGCTAAATAAAAAATCTAGAGGACACACATGGCAAAACTGAAATGAAAAGCTCAATTCTGATATTACTTCCCCAGTCCTCTTCAACTCTGACCTTTCCTTGCCCATTCCACTTGAAATCCATCATTTCTAAAGTGGAAAAAATCATACAATAATTATTCATATGTGTCATACAATATGATCTAGGAGTTAAGCATACCTTTTTTGTTTTTTATTACTTTTAATAAAAAATAACAATGTAAGAATTTCAAAACACGTTAGTAGTACATTCCCAATAATTGATACAATGCATATTGTTGTCCTTATAGTAATTATACAGAGCACATCGGGTAGATGTGATAATTTTTCTAATCAATATTGGTACAAAAACTTTCTTCTCATTGAACTAAGAGAAAGCAACTATATATATAGTCCAGTGTTCCATAATTTCAATGGGTTACTGGCAGAACTGGTAATATTGGCAGCTGTTGATTTAAGCCTTTTACAGCTCAGCATACTAATCTAGCTTTACATTTTATGCCTCATGATTAAACTTTTCTGCTGGGTGGTCAAGGGAAAGTTAAAGAGATGGGGAAAGGGAAACTTTATCCACCAGAGCTAAAAGTAGATGACATCACACAAAGCAGTGTTAACTACTGGAGCCAAAAAGAAAATCAGAAAAAGAAAAGGAAAAAAAGTGTAAATGCATAAGTATGCTAGGTTAAAAATACCAGATGGCTCATTGTGGAGAGGGCCACAGGTGTCAGAGCACAGATTAAAGCTTCGAGCTTAGTAAGATGGAAACCAGGGCTATCATAAGTGGATGTCATTATCCATAAACAGAGTCATGTGGGAGAGTACAAGTCATAGACCGTTTGTGGATGCTATTTTTCAAGATGCTTTAAGAGAAACAAAATATAAATATTTCTTAGTTTTCCAGAAGACCTTTTCATAGATAAATTGGCAATTTCTAATCAAAGCACCTGGTCAATTGCCATCACTGACTGGCTACAGACATATTGTAACAATGTGTCAAATGCAATGTGACTCAAGATATTTTAAGAACCATTTTCTTAGTTTTATAACACATAAGTGCTTTGCTGCAAAGTGAGACACTCTTCCATGAAAAATTTGGTGCTAAAGTAGAAAACGATTTATGAACTTCGATCCATACCATTGCAGAGTGAAACAATATGGGGAAACACCCCCTCTCTTTTCTCTTTTGTAAATTCACAAACTCACCTGTGTGCCCTTACTTTTCAAGTACTTATCAGTAGATGAATGAAAATTGTGCAATTTAAATGGGTAAGGACCATATTTCATCAGATGTCCCCATCCAAAAAGAAAATTTTATTATATAAACAAAAGGAAACTCAAAGAGGTCATTCTTTCGAGGTGCTGCAACTTGCCATGGTGATATTAGCTTTCCAACAAATTGCCCCACTGTGATGGATGGAAATAACCATTCAAGTACTTTATTATACTGCTGGTCAAGCATTAAAATAACAATGGTTTGCAGGGTGGGTACATTAATTTTTCTCTCACATAAAAGAAGGCTCCAATGGGGAAGTGTAGGGTTGGATTGAGAACTCAGCAGAAATGAAAGACTCAAATTCTTTCTATCCTTCTGCACTATTGTGCCTGGGACAAGGCCTCCATCCTTGAGATCACTTCTTCATCAAGCATGGCTACCAGTTCTGATATTCACATCCAAATTCAAGGTAGAGAACAAGATAAAACAAAGACAGAAGGGGAACATAGTTGTAAGATCACTCTTTAGGAAGACTTTCTAAAATCCCTGCAGGCACTGGAGACTAATATGTGTAGACTTCAGATGGCATTTTTCCAAACAAAACAAAAAGTAGATATTATTAGTAAAGAAAGAGAAAAATAGATATGAAGCACATGAATGGCCACCACTTTTTGAAGAAGCAAAACTCACACTAGCAAATTGGTTTGTCCAACATCGTACAAGTAGTAAAGATAGGCTCCAGACCACTGTCATGAGCATCTATTTCCTTTTCTTCACTGTCTTCCTCACTGAATTTTTATTTTTTTCAGGTACTAATTCCTCCACACAAAGAGTCCTTATGTTGTCAGAAGTTATCCACAATTCTTGCTCCAAAGGCAGGCTGACTCATTTAAGGCCATCTTTTCTCCCTTGATACTTTGATGTAATTGATTCCAGACCAGTCACAGGATGACAGGATAATAGATATGGAAAGAAGTTTTTCCATGGCTTTTGAAAATATTGTTTCTTCATGTGATGGAAGGAAATCACTAGAACTGTAGTTCATCTTATTAGAAATGAGTTCTGATTCTAAGGCAACTGCTCAAAACCAGAATAAAACTATCACAGAAAAAAAAAAACAGGACCAAGAAATGACCAAAAACAAAGCTGGAGGCTGTAGTTAAATGGGTTCACTTAGCACAGCAAGTTGCTCTGCCTCTGAATTCCAGGTGGGTAGCTCTCTGTAAGCTTTACGTTGATTTAACTTTGGTAAAAACATCCTCGATGTTTACAATTTCCCAAACACTGCATCTGTTTGCCTCTACCTTGTGGTACATACTTATGGCAGCAATCTAATCAGTTAAAATGTGTGCTGCTACATTTTCTCCAAGAGGAATTTCCATCACACATACCACTGTAGCTTGAGTGAACATCCCATGACCAAAGTTTGCCAGCAGGTTACCAGTTATCAATGACAGATTTTTCAGAGCTGTGTACATGCCATCTTTACCAATGGCTGTTTCCACATTCAGTAATATTTGTTGATGCCAAAGATTATCATCATAGAATATTTTAGGCCATTGGAGGACTCAAGAACATGTCAATAAATGTGCAAATATTGATGAGAAGATTATTCATGAATTTTAGTCTGAGGATTAACACTTGCTGCCACAGCCTACATGTAAATGAATTTGTGTGTATTTTATATCCGTGTCATTCTAATAATAGAAGTCAATTTGAAAATAGACCCAAGTGAACAAGGACACTTTAAGAGGTCTAGAAATCACTGTCTGATTTAAAATATCTTAGTGTCACCTATAAGTTATCTTCTGTAGGATTAAGAATATAACAAATTCTATTCAAAATATTTATAGATGTTTGAGGCTTAGAAAATGAAGTTTCCAAGATAAGGCCCTTCCATTATTTAACCATTTCTCAATTTTGGAGTGACTGCAGGTGCCCGTGAATTTACCATTTAGTAAACAGATACGGCATGTTCAGTTACCATTTGGTACTGTACAGACACCGACTTATGTAACCATCCCCCAAATGTTATGAGAGCAGTGTTATTATCCCTGTGTCATATGAGAAACTTGAAGATCAAAGAGGTTAATAATTACCTCACAGTTACATGGCAAGTTGGTTACTGCCTACCCCGAAATCCACGCTTTTTATTGGTAATGTTACAAGGGCAGTGGCCAGCACAATATTTTGTGCTGCAGAAAATAGCTTCTCCCCACATGACATTGTCCTGAAATACTGAAAATTTTTCTAAAAATAACTCCTTCGATCATAGAGGCATCCATCTGGTCCTTCTCCAGCTCTTCTAAAGTCATTATTTCCTGTGCCCAACATCCTATCTCTGAAAACTACTGGTGATGCTTTTTTTCTACAACTGGCGATTTTAGAAGGAACCTTTTCCAAAGCAAGTCAGCTGCTTTAGCTGATTCTTCTGAAATCTTTATTCCTCACTAAATGATGCCAGATGTGGAAAAAAAAATGATGATAGCAAATTTATTTGCATTGTAAACTAGAAAAAGCTATTAAAGTTATGATTTTTTATCCTAACAATTTTGTGAGGTACATAAGGTAAATAATATCTCCTTTCATTTAGATGGAGATTGAGTTCCAGATCTGAGATATGAGACTACTTCAAGGTCATACAGATGGAATATAGCACAGTCATGCTTTAACCATGGATTTCCAAATTGAATGCTCTTTTTGTTATCCTCAGACTCCTCCCACAGACATCCTATGTCTACCTGAAGTTCTTTGAAGAAAGAGATCAAATAATAATTCTACTTTATAATATGCGTAATATGAAAGAAATAGGAAGAATGAAACCATAGAATCCTACTAAAATGAATTCATCTGAAATTGTTTTATGTATATCCAATTCCTCTTCCTTGATAACCACCCACCTCACTTAGTCCCCATAATATGAGAGAAAACAAATCCCAAGCCTGGCCTCAGGAGCACACTACTATTTAGCATAATCCAAATGTCTCATTAGAGCTTTAGATCAGTAATTGGGATCTGACCAAATCCAGGCCAATGGGACTGGAGAAATACTTGCTAGGCTCTCATGAGAGAAAAAAATGTACTCTTTCTGTCTGGGTGGTGTAGGATACAGAGGGGAACCCTGAATTCAGTGCAGCCCTTCTGACACCATGAAAAGTAGTTCTTTTTGATGACCATTTTGACACCATTAAAAGTACCTCTCTTTGAATATTTATATACCTGTGAGTGTGTGTGTGTGTGTGTGTGTGTGTGTGTGTGTGTGTAGTCACCGCTGCGTAATAGAATGTAAGGCAGATGTAGTAAGTCAATTACTTTCCTTTACTTTTAAACCAGTTTAGTGAGTTTTCTTTTACTTACAAGCAAATTTAATTTCACTGATACATGCAAGCATACAGTTATAAATTTGGGGATAAAAGTCAATTTCCTATTGCTTAACAGTTGTTCCAACTCAGCTATGTGGTTTGGAGCCCTGCTCTTGAATGTAAAAACATTCAGGCCTGGTGCATCTCCTTCTTCTTCAAACTGACAGCTCAGAATAACTGTCTGGTCTTTTTCCTTCAAGCAGCCCTTTCCTCTACTACCTCCTTATGGAACTAAAATAAAACTTTTCTACCAAGACAAAGCTAATTAGCACATTTAATGTCTTTATTGAGAGTTTTTGAATCTGGCTTTTGAGCTAAGGAGAGCAAGGAATCAGGTAAGATATTTTGACGCTAATGACGAGAAGACTGGTCACTGACTCTTGTAATCATCGTATAATTTATCTCAGATGGTAGCACTAAGACCTAATGGAATGGCATGAGGGAGAAAACTTTATGATAGAGTAGAAAGTACTGACAGATGTAAAATGGTCTGTTGGGAAGACCAATATTTATTCTCTATTTTTGTTAACATGGCAGTTCCTAGGAGTGTAAAAAATCAGACAATGCTTCTTTCATTCTTATTTACAAATAAATTTTTAAGGTCTATTAAGCACAAGATCAAGAATATTCTATGAAATGATTTCGCAGCTAGAGCTGCAAACTCAACTACATTCCTCTGCATATTAACCTCAAGGCAAAGGATGCTATATTCAATGAAGTTTAGAAAATGTTCCATTTTTCCCCATGAATCTATTTCTTGTTCTTATAGTAAGAACAAGAAATCCCAACTGTACTCCTAATCTCCTAATCTCCATGATTTATGTGGCACCAACCCCACCTCTCAGAAAAATGGTGAGCACAGGGTATAAACCATCAAGTCATTATATTCCTTTTCCCTGAACCTAGTGATTGGTTAAGAAATCAGAAATTATACAAGTCAGTACAATGAGAATCAGCTCCAGAACTTGTGCTATAATTGTGGAGTAAAAGTACTCTCTTGCCACAAGGTTTGTTAGTCTGGGGCTTTATTTGTTTGTTTGTAAATGAACCTAGAGCCAGTGGTGGATGAGTTTGGTTAAAAATGAAAATAAATCAGAAAAAAATAGACAATTAATGGTGCTCGTTTAGCACCTGGGCCCAGCAGTAGCTGAAGTCCATGGTTCTTCAGTTACATGTGCCTTCTAGTTAGAAGTCTATTCACAAAAAAAGACCAAAGAGGCCAGATAACAGCCACATTATCCTCCCCACTCAATTAGGACTGGCAAACTACTACCCATAAGCTTCCCCTTAGGACTTTACACAGTTTCCATTCGTACACCATCCCTGGGCACACACCACAGGGTAATTTCTCAGTTACAACCAGCAACTTGTAGTTTTAGATAATTCCATTCTTCCACTGCTTTCCTTTCTCTCAAAGACCAAACCTCAACATCATCACACAGGCTTTCCAGAAATATTTGTAACTATTTGTTTGATATTCATTGAACACGTTTCTACTAGGCAACTGTTCTGAAATTCTCTCCTAAGAACTCGTAAAAGTTCATCAGATCCTGTCTTCAAAGTGAGTACTCAGAGTTCATGTTGGCTAAGTTAATGGATGACCAAAATGACCCAAATAAAGTCTGCCACCTAGTTGGCACACCATAGACATTAGTCTTCATTTTATTTCTTAAAATCCTTTTAGTTTACACTTGTTTGAAGTACTCTTATTTTTAAATCATAAATAACAATAAAAAATAAATTTTGGTAAAAATGCAGAGAAATTCAAACTCTTAGACATTACTGCTAGAAATTTTTAAAAAATGATGCAACTATTATAGAAGACAGCATTGTAGCTTCTCAAAATATTGGCCATGATATACCCATTTTACATATCTGCCTAAAAAATTAAAAGTAAATATATATTTGCACACCAATATTCTAGCAATTATTATTAACACTTCCCCAAAATGTGGAAACAACCTAACTGTCCACTGTTGGATAAAAAATATAAACAAAATGTGGAATATATGAATATTAGGACATTAGTCTGTCTTTAAAAAGAGTGATTAATACATATGTTACAACATGCATGAACCTTGAAACATTATAAAAGGTGAAATAGGCTCCTCACAAAGGATAAAACAAGTATGATTCCATTCATGAGTTACTTAAAGTAGTCAGATTCATTATTATTATTATTATTATCATCATCATCATCATCATCATCATCATCATCATCATCATCTTTATTTATTTGATACAGGGTCTTACTACACAGTTCAGATTCATAGTCATCCTCCTATCCCAGCCTCCCATGCCCAGTTTCAGCAGCTGGCATAGCTGGCCCATGGTTCCAAGGTTCCAGGGCCCATATGGCATGTGGATCAAACCTGGGTCCTTGCATTTGCCAGGTAGGTACTTAGACCACTGAGCTATCTCCCCAACCCAAAGTAGTCAAATTCTTAAAGAAAATAAAACAGTAGTTACAAAGGGTAGAGCAAACAGAAAGTCACTGATTAACATGTAGAGTTCCAAGGATGGATAATGACAATGGATGCACACTGCCATGAATATATTTAATGCCACTGGATGGATAGTGACGAGAAGGGTAAGCCTGAAAAGCATATTTTGCCTGAGAATAAAGTAAAGAAAAAGTCTTCTGGCCTTCTTCATCAAACTGAAATCACACATATTAAAACAATGATTTCTACTTCCATTTTTTTCTAGTTTGTTCAAATATATATCTCCTCCTTGAAAAGTCCTCATCACATTAGGGGAACCTCAGACCAGAGCAATCATTCCCATACCTTGTGTCACCGAAGGCTACCTCCATTCCTCCAACTGACCCCCACATAAACATGAATTTGAAATTTATATGAACATGAATTCACTCATCAGATAGGAAAAAAAGGCATAATGCTCAAAATGTTTACTGCTGCTCCTCCAGCTAGACACAGTGTCCCCTCAAAGCCAGAAGTCAGATCGTCTTTCTGAGGAAGATCAACATTCCATGTTACTCTCTTTCACAGTGACATCTTTTCTCCTGCTTTATGAGGACTTCTAAACCAGATACACACACATTAGCATGAGTGACAAAGCCCAAGTTTTATTCAGAGTTTGTTTAATAAAGGATCAGAAATGTGAAAGCTATTTACAGAATTTAAAGGAGATGTGTGCTTGCTTGTTAAACCAGCTGTTGTCAGCATCTCTTCTGGACAAAACAATTATAGTCTTTAAGCTATTGTGAGATGGGATTAAATTTGCATCATTTTCCCATTATAGCTTCAAGTACTTCTGATCATACATTAATTGGTACAAATATTTCTAAGACAAGTCCTAGAGCAGCAGCTGATTCAGCTAGAGTAAGGGGCTGGGGTTCAGGAAACTATCTGGATTACTTGTCTCTCATTTTTGAGACAAAATACCCAACACCCCAAATTAAGGAAGGAAAGATTTATTTAGTTCACAGTTTGTGGAGGTTTCACTCCATAATCAGCTGGTTCCCAGGCAGAGGGGCATGACATGGGGCAACAGCTCAAAGCGCAGAAGACAGCAAAAGCAGCAAGAACAGAAAGGGGGTATGCAAGCCCCTTTTCCTCACTTATGTGGTGCACTGGCTGTTCACCCCCCCATCTCCTTGCCCTCCTCTTCCGCAAACTCAGGATGTTTACAAAGTGAGGATCCTGGCCACCTGCTGAGTCGCTTAAGCTTCTAAACTCCTCAATTCTCAAGTGGACATATTGCATCAAGCATTACAGGAGCATACTATGTTGTCACCACCATCTTCATCATCATATCATATCAGAAGGTGGAACTCCCAGAGCACATGTGGAGAAGCACAAGATGAAACAGAGGTCAGGGATGAAGCAAGCCACTGCAGTTGGTTATCAGAAGACACAGACAGGGAGAGCCATCTTTATTTCTTAGAACAGATTCCCCGGTGAAAAGGGGGCTTTCCAATTTCAGCACTGTTTAACAGAAGATCAAGCCTTTTCTAAACATTGATATATAAACATGAATCATCTCACCTCATAAAGAGCAGCTATCATCAAGAGGTCAACCAGTAACAAATGCTGAAGGGACTGTGAGGCAAAAGGAACCCATGTCCGCTACTGGTGGGAATATAGACTGGAACAACTGCTGTGGAAATAAGTGTGGAGATTCCTTGAAAAACTAAGATTAGAGGTCTCAGTCAACTCAACTATTACCCTTCTGGGTATTTTTCCAAAATAACTGAAATCATAATTCTACAGAGATATATGTGCATCTTGGAAACAGCTCCAATCCCCATCAACTGAGAAATGGAGAAAAAAGATATGAATTTTTACACAGTGGAGTATTAATCAGCTATTAAAGAAAATAAACACTAAGTTTTTATAGGTAAATGGATGCAACTAGGATGATATTTGTAAAAAGATGTAAACCAGACCTGCATGTGCAAACATCATATTGTCTCACTAGTGTAAAAATCTGAAAGAAAAAATAAAATCTGAAAGGTACAATAGATACTGTGAAGGGAAAAGAATTTGTTCAACATGAAGGAAGAACTGGGATGCGGAAAGGGACAAAAGAAAGAAAAAAAGAAAGGGGAAAGAAGTATTTGTGTACATACACAGGATAGCTTGGATAACTGTACTGCTGATTTCTGCTAGCTTATTGAAAGGAGTAGCTGATGCTTAATTTTTTTTCCTTTTCCTTTTTAATTTCTTATAACTTTTCAAGCCAATTTTGCATGTTTATATCTGGTAATCTAAACAGCTAATTTGAAGGCAACATTATACCATATAAAGCCATTGTTGAATTATTTTATTCAGTGATATTCTATATCATTTATAAATTTTTCACTATTATTATTCTCTTCTTTTAAAATTTAATAACACTTAATATGCCTCCTTTACAAGAGTGATGAAAAGTGAGACCTAAAGAGCAACAATCTGGTGTGTGACTCAGGATGTGGCCCCAGAGGCCAAGCCATGTTTCCAAATCTGAAAGATTGTAGAAGCATCCTCAAGCCACATAAAGAAGATGTTCCAGTCCAATCTGAGGACCAGCACAGAGCTCAAGACCAGTGCCCACAGAGACTGAATGAGTGAATCTTTCAAGCAAAGCATACTGGTTCTCGCTTTCAGTCATTTTAAAAAGTACTCCTGGTACCTGAGACTGTGAGACACAGCCAACCCTCAGGCGAGGATGATTAAACACCACAATGCCTTATGGAAGGAGGGCGAATGGAGCATACAAGCTGAAAACACTCCCTGGGGATTCTGAAAACAGACATCTGGGTGGATGACTTAGGCCTTCCGGAGCTGGGACCTGGAAGAAAGAAAGATTACAATTCTATTCCCTTTTTTAAATTGTCTCATCACTTTCATCTAATGTGCTGGAACACTTTACACAGATCTTGGCCTTCTTAAGAGCTTTAAGAAATGAGTAAATGAAATGAAATACTCTCATTTTCTAAAAGTCATTGAATTAAACAGGAGAAAGCTTACACACAGCAGGTGAATACATATCTTCAAAAGACTAACAATAAAATAATCACTGTTTTGTGTGATGGATGCTTATTCTGAGGGTAGTGATTTGTCTGTCCATCTCAGGAAGGGAATTTGCTGTGGCCATAATTGATTCACTTACAGTATATTGCATTTTGCACTTGGTGGCAATATCATGAGCTGATGAGACTAGGCAAGTTAACAGTCACTTTACAGTGTCATTTCCCTCCCTCTAGTTCTGTGCTTGACATTTTTGCTTTGTATTCAAACATAATGCTAAGGACACTTCTTTATCCATATGACATTTCTTCAAGGCAAGGGTGGCTTTAAAAATTGTCCCTTGCCCTGTGGTCATTCCTCATTGCTTATGATTATATTAGATCATGGTTGGTAATAATGGCTGGAAAATGAAGTTGAACACTGCCTGAGGCTCAGAAACTGCCTCCAGGTCCAGATATCATTTAGCATGGGCTATTATCCTTCTCATTACTCCACTGGGTTCACGTAGCCCAACCCAGGATGGTCACACAACTTCCAGTCCAGAGCCTCAACACTAAGGAAATCTTAGATGAAACTGTCCTCATTCCTTCATTCTTAAGAACAAATGGAGTCTCAGAACAGGGAACTACCATGGCAGAGTTCACTCAAATAGATAAAGAGGCTGAGCCTCACAGATGCCCTTTGTATCCATCTTACTAACACCAAGAATGGTCATCAGTATTGAGTAACAATATGTACCAGACATTTTATGAATATTATTCCAATCACCACAATTCTCAAGTAAGACATTATCATCACTTTTCACACTAGGGATACTAAGTCCCAGAAAATAAGTTACCAAATACCAGTAGTATGTACTTGGGGACTTTAGCAGCACATGGGGCAGTTCTAAAACTTTTACACCCAGGCCTCTGAGAAACAACCACCCAACAGCCACTAACCTCGCTTATCACATCCTCTACTACCCAGAATAAGGTCAACTTCCAAGCATTTGCCCTTTCTACACTGTGAAAAATAAATAATATTTTGAAAATTATGTGTCATAAATTCTATTATTGGTTATTATTATAAATGATGCTTATCTTAAATTTTTCATATGGACTCAAAATTATGTTCTATCATATCCTTAGACTATTAATTTCACCTATTACTCTTACAGTATTATTATATAGTATTGCGTAGAGAGATAAGCGTTCAAGTGACAAAAAGACAAAAGTCAGATTAGTTTTTGGTATGTCGGGCATTCAGGAATACATCTCCATTCAGCAGCTTCAGAAGAAGCATGGTTTCCTAAGAAGAGAATAGCAGCCCATGCAGGAGTTACTGTGCTTCAGCTGTCTGTCTTCACTTGCATCTTAGCGAAGATGCAAAGCCAAGTCTTAGTGCTTGCTTCAGCAGCAAATATACTAAAATAGGAACAAAACTGAGTCTCAGAAATTCTAATGTCAATGTGAATGAGTGGTCCATTCTTTAGGGCCCTGCGGCTTTGTGAGAGTGACTTTCTCAACCTTCTTCGAAGAAACTAGATTTACAGTCTGGCGTTGATCTTGGTTTACTTTCTATGTTGACCTTAGCACAACAGATAAGCCTTCTGGGCCTCTTTTTCTTTGTATGCAAATCAGGATACTAAAAGCCTGAAAAGAATATTCTGGGGACAAAATTATTTAAATGTTCTCATATAGGCCATAACACTTAATAAGGACTGAAGAGATGACAGTTCCCTTCCTTTCTCTTCCTTCTCTTTTTCTCTGGTGCTTTCCCCCTCCTGGTCATGTTGACTACATTTCCTCACTGGCCTCTCTCTTTTCAAGCCCTTGTTGTCAGCAGTTTCCTGTGTTTTCCTTTGGCATATGACAATAAGGACCAAGAGGGAAAGCAGCCTTGTGGTGTTAGAACTTGTGTCTAGATGTCCCCACAAAGTCTCATGAGGTCATAGGTAGAATCTCCCTCCCCCAACTGGGAGTTAAACTTAGGACCTTGTCCTTACCAGCCAGGAACTTGTGTCACTGAGCTATATATCTGGCCCCACAGGTGGGATGTTTTTCAGAAGTGGTTGGATGTATAGAGTGTGATGCAGGGATTAGGAGTGTGGGATTACTAAATCAGGCCACTGACTAGTTTTCTACCACTCTAATTGTGGTAACTTGGACACAATATAAAGGGGGGGCAGAAAGACGCCATTAAGATCCCTTGCTTGTTTGCTTTTACTGTTTCCTGCCTGCCATGGAATTGTTAATCCTCTGCAACACCCCACTGCAAGTTACCTTCCACTGGAGAGAGTTGATTCTGGAAGGAAACCTCTACAAACTGTAAGCTAAATAAGCTTTTCCCCTTTATCATTTGGTGTCAAGTATTTTGTCCCAACAAAGAGAAAAATAGTTAAGACCAATGGCAACCTCACTGGTCTGAAGAACTTGGCAAGAGAGCATGAGGAGATGGACAAGATCAAGAAGATAGAATCAAGGATGGATAGCAATAGAATATATATATATATATATATATATATATATATATATATATATATATGATAGAACATTTTACTATTCACTTTGTCTGAGTCTCTTCTCATTGCAGGCAGAAAGATGTAGTATTCTTCTCTCTCTCCTTGTGACTGTAGTTTAATGCGGCCCTATGAGCCATTCCTAGACAACCATGGGCAGCAGTGACAAGCATCACTTCCTGGACAGAGTGTTTACTTTCTAGCACAAGGTCCTCTGGGCCTGGGCTTGCTCATCATGTGAACTCTGAAATGTCCTGTTAAACAGAGCGTCAGCAAATCATCATTTTAAGGCTGGCAAGATAGCTCAGCAGACTTAAGGCAAGTGCAGAGACCAGGGTTCAATCTTTAGTAACACACGAAGTGCTGGCCCCGCCCCTGGACATGCTGAGCTGGCATCTGAGTCTGGGTCTGTTGGTGCATGCCTATAATCCCAGTGCTGGGGAGGCTGAAAACAGGATTACTACGAGTCCAAATCGTGTAATGAGATCCTATACTAAATATATTTTTAAAAAATGAAAAGAAATTCACTGTTTAGGATTTGAGATGGAACACAACACATATAGACTCCCAGCAGATACATTATGTGAAATGTCTGTTGTCTTAAGCTACAGAGAGTTTAGGTATGTTCATTACCACAAAACAGTTTATAGAGTACAGCACCCAGTATCTGGACTTTAACATTATAGTCCTCATAAAAAGATTTTTTTCTCATCTCTGTTCTTGTCATCATTGTTTTATTCAAATAAGAAAATTGTGATCTTATGAATCTTTCAAGAGCTCTGGACTATAAGGCAGGAGACCTAAGAAATGTGAGACTTAGCTCTGGATTTTCTACCAACTAGCCATAGGATCTTAGGTTAATTACACCCTGCAAGTCCTCACTGGGCTGAGCAATAAAATAAGACCTAGCATCTCCCCCAGTGTCAGACATGTACCTTCACTGGAACATTAAATCCTTGCCAGCACAAGTGGTCCAAGAACCAGTAGCACCAGCATCACTGAGATATTTAGAGAAATGTAAGTTCTTGAATCTCACTCCAGTCCTATTGAATCCATTTCTGCTCTTTAAACAAGATCCTCTAGATGATTCTGATGTGCATCAAAACTAGAGAAATATTGGCTTAGATGGTAGTTACACTTGACAGTAAATGACCTATAATTAGTGAAAAGTTAGTCCTTTTCTATTTGTATTTCAATCTTTATGGCTACTTTATAAGTAAAGTCTCAGTTTTGATGCCACTGTCTTTAACACCTCATTAATAGCTGCGAATCTCCCTTTTAACAAGGAAAAGGCAAGCTTCAGTTTCTTGGGAAGACATAAGTGTTTAGCATGATTTAATGGCACCATTCTATCTCACTGTGTTTAAGTGGTTGCCTTATCTTTATGGCAAAGGACACCAGTTTTCTAAGTTATGATAGAAACCTCTATGAGACAAATTAATTCAGAAAAGTGAATCTATTTACAGAAAATACATAATAAATGGGAAGAAATGTTTGTTTTAATATTTTCTCTCATGTCATGTAACTTCACTGATCTGACAGTTCTGACCTCTAAGTTGTCACACAGCATTGCTCACTAAGCAACTTCATTCACTCCCCATGAGGCAGGCATAGGGCGAGTACCATATTTGCTTGAGAACTGAGGAATGAAATGGGCACGCAACCGCTCCTTCCTCTGGAAATTGTGATACTCAGGAAAGAATTTACTCCTGGATAAATACTAAACTTCAAGTCCAAGAGGTAGAGTCCTCGCAGTAGGTCATTTGTTTCATGTATCTTCCATGTGTGCCTATGATATGCTAACTTCTGGTTATTTCCCTTCTTTTTTGTCCTCAGGTGGCCCAACAGTAGTACTGCCTTTGGAGGGCTTCAGACCCCATCTCTGGCCAGGCAGTGTCTTCAATTCTTAGCTTTTGAATCTGCTCAGAGGCAAGAGCTAGGGGCCCTGATGAGCTTGGAGCCCTTCTGAAAGAAAGCATCAGGTAATCATCATTAGACAGAAATGGGCAACTGCTGTTAAGGCATCTGGTCAGTCCCCTCATGGCCTGGTCACTGTCCAGCCCAGGAGAAAAACCACAAGAGATTTTAGTGACTTCCCTCAGTTCTGCCAAAAGGCTCTGAGTAAAAGCACTCTGCCCTACATTGGAGAGTAACAGTTTTGTGTCTAGGGCTCACATATGCTTATGTTGATTCCCCATTAGTTAACTAATCTTTTACTTCTTATTATATTGCTTTCATTTTCTTTCTTTTTTTATTTTATTTTAGGGAAAGGCCTACAGGGTGTTCAGGGTCTCACTACTCAATTGGGCTTGTAGTGATCTGCCTGTTTACAGCCTCTCAAGAGCTGGGATTACAGGTGCACACCACCACACACAGTCTCAATTGCCCCTTTGGTGGGGGGCCTGTATGGCAGGCCTGAGGATCGAACCCCTGGCCCCTGTGGCTACTTGTAGGTGCTTTAATCTGCTGAACTATTTGGCCAGCCCTCATTTTCAACTGTAGCACTTTTCTCACTGCTTTGTCTACTTGTTTATGCTCTGATTTCCTCCTGTAAACTACAAGCTTTTACAGTGTCTTCTGCATTGTTCATGGATATATTCTGACTCCCTAAAATATGTTGACCCAATCAACCAATACTTTCATCTCCCACTTGCTGGAGAAAGAAATCTAGGATATACCTTGTAAGAATTAATTAACAGTCCTTCTATAATATCATTATTTAACTTTGAAACTGAGATATGTGCCAGTTGTATTGTTGTGTGTGGCTTTAATATTTTTGTTCACTGCATTTCTATTTCTATTTATTGGCTCGTTAATGTGCTACCTACAGCAAGAAAGAGCTTTCAGTGGCTTATGATAAAGTCAACTGTCAGCAGGCAAAAGATAAGAGCCTTAAGTAAGAAATGACCCAAGAGAAACCTTATCAAGAAATCTTGTTAAGGTGTAACATTGTATTGCGATCTATGCAAGGTCTGCCCCCTGAGCTCCTTTTTCTGCCCTTTCTGGGTAAAGTTGACTCAAGCATTTAAAACTCATTGGAAAAAATTATTCAGAGTCCAAGGGAAATTTCTGATGAAACTGTCTTAAAGCACTGCAGCCCTTGACTTCCAGGTATTTGCAAACTCACAGAGACACATTGACTTAGTGGCTGGCTGTTTTGGAACAAATCCCATCTTCTCATCTCCTCACCCCTGAAAAACATCTGAACTAGAATAGACTCAAGCCTTTCCTCAGTCCATATATTAATAACCTGAATTTTTCATTAACTTTTATAGTAGCTTCTCACGTATCACCCCATCTGAGCATCTCAATTATCTTATACAGAAAGAAGGTAGGCATTACTTTTCTGTTTTTAAAGACAAGACTCTGTTTAAATGATTTTCCAAAAGAATAAAAATAACTGGGAGAGCCTTCACTAACACACCACATTTCTGCTTCCTTAACTTTACCTTTTTTCTGCATTGTGTTACAATTTTTAAGGATCTCAGGAGATATGCTACACTCTACAGGACTACTCAGAAGTTTGAATTATGGAGATATCTCAAGACTTCAGGCCTGAGTGCTGGTTCAAGGTACTACCAAGCTTGAGCTAGGTGGAGTTAGCATAATTGTCCAGGCCCTGATTTCTTGCCTTTTTGAGAAAGAGAAAACCCAAGCCCATAGGGTCCAGGGAAGACTCATGACATAAGACTGGACTTGTACTGCTCCACTTTAAAGAGGGGTTCTCAGACAGCTAGTGTACTACATGCTGAAACTTACATTGTATTCAGCAATACCTCTCTGTTTATTTACAGTGGTATTGGGATCAAACTCAGAACCTTGCACTTGCCAGGTAGTCCCTTATGCCCCTGAACTATCTCCCTGGTCCAGTGAGCTAGTATTCTTCCCAAATAGAAGTTCATTGAAACTGTCTATAAGCAAGGAATCATATTTCATTAGTCCCATATATTTTAAGGGCTTAGGCAAAAGTGCAAGAATTCATGTGGACAACTTCCATCCAGATCAATAGACTAAATGCATGTAAGTAATCCATTCACTGATGAGGCCAATCACATTTGAATTGGCCCTAACTAGACTATACCCTTTGGAGACACAGCATGCCTCAGTGACATTCACCATGAGGAGCCAATATAAAATACAAGCCTTGTGTCTCTCCTCTTCCCACTTAGACTGGTTACCCATCTACGCTGATCTCACAGTAAACTCATTCCATGTTTTAAAAATACATCTTCATTCTACTGATACAGCAGATTCTTTTTGTGCTCCCATATTCATTTTAACAGAAGCAAGGAAGAACCCTCATTACTAATCTCCAAATATGTGTCTAGACCTGGCTCAACAATTGCCAAAGCATGATGATTTCTAACTTTAATAACAGACAGGGGGAGTGGTTATTTCACAGATGACAGAAAAAAGATCATCAAGACTGAAATTTCTGGTGGGTCTCCAAAACCCAAGCCCATGGTCTTTACACACATGAGACAATGTGAATGAACCCAAAGATTAACTGGCCTACTTGACCTGTGGGTCTTCTCTTCTGTGGCAATAGAGGTGAAATCAATCTTCCCATTCTTTCTTTGTCTTAGTGCCTAGGTGGGTGGAAGAAGTTAAAGAGCAATTACAGGACAGAGGAGGGGGAAGTTTCCAGAGGGCAGGAAACAAACAAACCCCGGAGGGAGGCCGAGTCAAGCAGAGATGGAGCTGACAGATGCCCTCCTATCACTGCCTCTGCATAGTGCTGCCCAGCCCTGCTGCCCTGCCCAGAAGTGCCCTCACTCCTGGTCCCATTGAGCTCTGCACACTCCCGGAGCACCAGAGGCCTGACTAGAAGCTCAGAAGGGCAGTGAGCTAAGAGTGGCAGACAGTAGAGTAGAAAGAACGACCTGGTGCAAGGCTTGCACTTGGTAACGTAAGGGCTTGGACTACCCACGTGATGCCAAGGAGGCGGAGCCAGGAGAGCTGGAGGGAGGACTGGCAGGATCGGGGAGGGGTTCGGGTGGGGGGGCGATCTGAATAATTGAGGAGCTGTTCAGCAGCAGCGGCAGCCTCCCGCTTGCCTTCGCCGTCACCCCCACCCCCCACCCCATCACAGCTAGAGAGACAGCCCTGCTTTGAGAGAGGACGCCAGTCGCCAGCCCCGGCAGCCAGTTCATCTGCTCCAGTGCTCTGGTGAGTGACGGTCCCCTTCATTACAGTATGACCCCCGCGCCTCAGCTGGATCCCCATGACTGGAATCAACCCGGGACCTGGAGCCACCGGGAGGGGGGAACAGGAACATGGCGAGGAGGCTGAGGGCGCCCTCCGGGAAGAGGTTCCCTCAGATGAGGATGAGGGGTCTCCGGTTGGCCGTGAACCGGGTAGGGTCAGCGCCCGCGGTCCAGGGACTCCGGGCTCTACCCTCGGGAACTGCAGGAGGGGCAGGGGGTAAAGAGCAGACGGAAAGGAACTGGGGCAGCATCTGGGCCGCCTGGGTTCTGGCAGAGGCTGGGCCCGTCCTTTCCTCCCCTCCTGAGCGCGTAGCTGTCTCGGCCCGCTCGGTTCCCGGCTCCGGATCGAGACTGTGGAAAGGAAGAGAGGCTTTTCCGGCCGCAGCCTGAGAAGAAAGGGGTTGCAACGTCTGCCCTTTCACCTGAGAGCAAACTCTTCAAAGGGACTGACTCCTGCTGAGCCTGGCGCCCGGACTAGGCTGGTGCGCCGCGTGGGCATCTATCCCCCCGAGACCCGTGACAAGCTGGGGGTGGCGAGGAGAACGTGACGGGAGAGGTGTCCGGGGCAGCTTCCTGCCCAAGGCGAGCAACCTGGGGCGAGGACTTTCTCCCGCACTGCTTCTCCCCTCCAATGTCCTCTCCTCCCGCCCTCTCCCCAAAGCACATCAACTGCGCACGAATACTGAAGGTTTGAGTAGCGCAGCCTAGCCCCAAACCTCCTTCTCTTTTCTGACTCACCCTACTCCTTGTGCATTTCATATTGCGATTAAAGAGTAAAATAGAAGCTGCAATATCAGGGTTTTTGCCTGTTCTAAGCACTCCTCATCCCCCTACCTGTGCGAAGCTCGGTTCTTTGAGTTCTTGAAGCAGCTATGAGGAAGAACTCGCCGAAGTGGCGAGGACAGTCTCTGATTGAAGTTAGCCAAGAAACACCGGAGGACCTGATTCCCTGGGGACCTGTAGTTCGAGAGAACGCCAGGAATTTAGGCGAAGCCTAGAGGTGCTGGTGCTGTCCGTGGTGCTGAAAGTTGTCCGCAGCCAGGACCTAATATCTTTGAAAAATTGATGCAGGCTTACCAAGGGCCAGCATTCTCTGCAAGGAGAAACTATTACAATCACGGAAAGACAGAGTCGTGTTAACTAGAAAACAAGTTAAAGGTTCTCTGGTTTTCGGTTTTTCTGCTTTGCTCTATACTCTGGGAGGTCCCAGGCACTTCAGAGTGCAAAAACAAGGAGTATCTCTCTTGCTAACTTTGGGTGGTGTCTCGTTCTTTCTCTTCTGTCTGTGTGTGAGTCTGCCTGTCGGTAAAATGTTGTAAACGCAGTTCAGGATGCTGTTTTGGTAAACATTTCGTGGGTTTCCGGAACCAGAGAATCATAAGGCTACCAAACAAAAAGGAAGATGTTTCATTAACCAGGATTTTCTGTTACAGGTTCCTTTCTCCCTATCACACGATGTTTACATACTCTAGACACAGATTTTTAAGCAGCCTTGTACATTCATCTTTTAACCAGTCTGTACTATGTAAGATGGGAAACAGAATAAGCCAATTCGGGGAGATCAAGTTAAGAGACTATTTACTGAACATGAACTATCTGTTAGGAATTATTTCATTTAAATTTCACATATCGTGTGTGTGTGTGTGTGTGTGTGTGTGTGTGTGTGTGTGTGTGGCACATATAAAGGAATTAGGAATCTTGGATCCAAAGGCTGAATTCTAATTCAAGTCTCTTTTCCATACAAATCCAAGGCATTTTCATTCCCTCATTTTGTGACTTATTTTTAAATAGCTTATAGGGAAAATAATAAAAGAATAAAAAAGGAAGCTGCTTTTTTCTGTCACAAACACTACTCTCCCTTCCAGCCCTTTCCTCTTTAATCTGTTCATTGACACCCTCCTATTCTGAAGCATGCTGCTTGCAATACCACTATTCATGCAACTTGAGCTCTGAGATTACAGAAACAAGGTAGGGGACTGAACCAACATGCTTTTCTTAAAGAAAAAGGCTTTTGGCAGTCTGGAAGGTCAGGATCTGAGTGAGCTTTCCTACATAGTGCTATATTATTGAGCTTCGAGCTAAAATAATATTAAAATTCCATTCAGCTCCATTATGGTACAAAAAGGAGAACTTGGAAACTCCAAAATGATCATTGATCTAAGTCACATGAGTACAAAGGCAGTTTATAATCCCAATTAACTTGACTCTGGATCCAACGCCTTACCACTACTGCACTGTGCCTGAAATATTCTTCCAGGTGCCTGCTGTCATTATCTTTGACAAGAAGGTCAAGATCACTGATCTATATGTGTAATATAACACAAACAGGGATCTTACCCATATTTTTTTCCTTCTTGTTTGTCTCAAGTTCCGTAATTCTGACTCCACATACCTGATAGGTATGATCATTCTTCCTCAATAAGTTTTTCTATGACGGTAATTCACAACTAAAAACAATATTATGGCATGTCTCAACTTCCCCTTATGTTGTCTATCTTTTGTCTTCTATGAGTTATTCCTAAAAAATAATTTCCCCATAATTGATTAAATAGCTTCCATACACTCATAGTAACTAAAGAGAAGTAACCAAAAATAATCATTCTACATGTTTATGTCTATACAGCGCTTACTGATGTCAGGTACTATATTCAGTTCATGGAACTGACCTGATACTTTCAAGTTGGTAACCCCATTAAAGATGATTCTAGAGATACAAGTCCCCCTAATGTATAGCAGAACCTGAAATTTCATACATTTCTTCTTATTTCTCTTTGCAGCCTACTGTAAAATTTTATCTTCATTAACTGAATCTCTGTAACCCTAGCAATTGCGTTGGAAAAGATGATATTTTTATATTGAATTGGTAGCTCTGTACTGCTCCAATATAAAACAAAAATTTAAATTCTTAATTTAAAATTTAAAAATTCAAGTGGTATTGTCTAGCTTTTTTCTTAGTATTTACCACAGCATATTCTTCCTATTTGTTATCCCTTCCTTAACATTTCTCATGTACCTTCCTATTGCTAATACCAATACTCTACTTCAGTCCCACTCTGGAACCAATTAAGTTAAATAACTCATAATTAATTATATAATTTCTATTGTATCCTCACTAGGATCTGCAAATATGTTATTGCCAACATGTCCAGAGTCCTATGCACCAGAATCCTAAACTAGCTAGAGCTGCTCTATCCAGTATGGCAACCACTAGTCACATAAATTCAAATTAGTTGAAAATTTTAAAATTTAAATAAGCTTAGACTTTTAAAATTCAGTACCTCACTCACACTAACTATATTTCAAGTGCTCAATAATCATGTGTAGCTAATGGCTACTTACTGGTTAGTTCAAACATATTTTAATCATCACAGAAAGTTCTATCGGACATGCTAAAAACATTATCACATCAACCAAAAACTAAGTATGGAGAAGAATTTAAGACCCCAGAATTTTTCTTTGAAGCTTCTGTCCAGAAAGAAGAAAAGGCTACTTGTACCTAGAACTTCTCCAGCAACTAAAGATGTCCACTCTGACTTAGATAGCAAGAAAAGCACGTATTTCATTCAATAAGCTGGTAGTCTCAGGGTTTGTTCTGTATGGAGTCCATTTTATCATACAGTACAATGTTTCCTGAACAGCATTTGCTAGTTTCCTAAATCCCAACTTAGAAATGATCTAAAAGTCCCTACCCAGAATTCAAGTTCATATATCACATAGTAGTGTGTGTGTGTGTCTATGTGTATGTGTGTGCACCTGTGTGTTTATCGTGTCTCATTAAGCAGAGTGTGCAATTACAAAGATAAGACAATAATTGTGGTCAGCAATAAGTGATAGTTTCCTACAGTGACACTATAAAATCCTTAGCGTTCTATTCCTTTACCTATAAAATACTGAAGAGAATTACCATACCTCTCATGGAAACCTACTGTGAGACTCAAAGTTTAGCCACATGGGAATACTTCATAAAAGGCATGATGGAACCTGCAATTACTGATCATTTCATATAATCTAAATAGAAATTGGGTAGTTTATGTTGAATGTCTTTCTGATTGTTTTTAATCTTTGATATGAATGTATTTTACTTTTCTTCTCATTTGTTTCACTAAAAAGTGAAACTTCAGGGAGAGGCACTATTGACCATTGAACCAAGGGTATTGGCACTGAGCTACATCCCCAGTCTTTTATTTTTAATTTTTAGACAGGCTGTCACTAAGTCCCCAAATTGTCCTGGTTGGGTTCCAACTTGAAATTCTCCTTCCTTGGTCTCCCTGAGTGCTGGAATTATGGGTATATATGACCATGCCCAGAAGGTAAGTAAAATGTTGAATTAAAAAAATTTCTTTTGTCTTTTTGAGACAGGGTCTTGCTATGCAGTTCAGGCTGGCCTTGAGCTCACTTTTGTAGCCCAGGCTGGTCTTGAACTCACATCAATCCTCCTGCCTCAGCCTCCCAAGTGCTGGGATTACAGGCGTGAGCCACCACGCCCGGCTTGAATTAAAATTTTTGGTTTTTGAGATTTATAGTTAGTTAGGTTCTATTAATTAAGACACTGGACATCATTTATGGTTTCAGTTTTTTGACCCTGAATAATTCCTTCTCAAAAGACTTCAACATCATAGTGAGTGGAAATGGCTTATACTTTTTTTAAAATTTAGTTTAATCTTATTTTGAAGACCAAAAACAGTAGCAAGAATAAAAATCAGAAACAAAGACCAAAAGTTTTTACCATCTAACAAATAGTTTTAATTTCCAATAATTCTCATTTCAGATAATTCAGAAATAACAAAAACATATTATGGATATTTTTCAGTATTTGTGACTGAAAAGGGTGACTTTAAAGAAAAATTTCCACTGATTAGAAATTTAAAAGAGTTGGGCCCAGCAGGGTGGCTCAGTGGTCTAAAGCACATGCTTAGGAAAGCTTGGGTGGCCGCAGGGACCATGGTTCGATCCCCGATCCCTGGCACCACATGCCGCGCCAGCCCTGCCCTGAGGGCAGGCTGAGCAGGCCACTAAAAAAAATAAACAAACAAAAGTCCTGAAACAAGAAAAAAATAAAATAAAATAATTTTTTTAAAAAATTTAAAAAAAATTAAAGCTTTACCCATTTAATAAATTAATGTAAACAAAATATTTTATTTAATGCATTGATTAACCCAAAATAAAAATAAAATGTATTAATTTAACTGAATTATCAATGTTGCATTCAGAATTATGGCCTCAAGTAAGAAGTCTTTATACCATCTATTTACTAAGTAAAAATCTGTTAGGGTTCTGAGCAATTGTGCACCTAGATAACATTTGCTCCCAAATCTCCTGCTTGGTGGCTACTCCTACGGTTTGCTCCATGCTGTTATGCCTCAAGTAGGAGGGCTTTTCAAGTGCAGCTATTATATAGAGGCAAATACAGTAGCAAGATATTGTAGAAAATGTCTAGAAATAAGCCTATTCCATCAGATGATTCTTAATTGCTCTTTATCATGGTAGTTCATCTTAAAAACTCAAGTCATTTTATGAATCATATGTGTGATGTATGTATGTATGTATGTATGTATGTATGTATTCATTGGAAAAGCCTCTGAATATGACCAGAGATTCTCCATGGTTCCAAGATCTCTGCAAAATGATTTCATTCTTAGGAATTTAAGTCTTCACAAAGGCATGGGTGGTAACTGATTAGCTGAGATGTATACTTCATTCTGATGCTGGTCAAGTGTGCCATTCTCAGGACTTTGTTACATATTGTGTTCTATGCTGAAGGGAAAACAACTCTAGTCAACTCTAGCCTCTAGTGTATCAAGTAAGCTTTAATAACAAACATCTTTTGTTAGGAGTCATGAGGTATTCACTTGAAGCTTGTTTATTTCACAGAAAGCATGAAATTTGGTACAAGGGAAAAGTCACTGGCTCAGAGATTGAAATAGTTCAATTATCTGTCTTTTAGCTGAAAGTATTTCTCTAATTTAAATCCCGGGAAACAAACAGAATTCACAGTGTAGCTTTGATTTTCATCCTAATAGTATGCAATCATCCGTTTGATCAATAACACAACATGTCTTGTATTGCCATGAAAATGCAGTGGTCAAGTGTGTTTGGGACTCTGATAGCCTGCTACATGCATATTCAGTAGATACTTACTGAGTTCAGACCATTGTTGCAGATCAGTTCATGCCATATATTCATCTAACCAACTCTACCAAGAAATGAGTATTCTCATAGTGTTTTCTGATAACAAATAAAATAGTAGGCAAACATATAGCATTAAGTCTTTTGCCAACAACACTCTTAGCCACTCTTGAGGCATAAGTAGTAATGGCCAAGGTAGGCTGACTCTGAGGATTATGTCTTGATCTCTCCTTTAGGAGACAGGAGACAACTCAGTCCCAGGGTCTTGAATTTCACTGTAATGAGGCTGCCTTCCAAACTCAAAACTTAAAGGGCTTTGTGTCTCTTTCTCCACTTTTACTGCAAGGAGATATTTGGCATATTCTTGAGTGGGTATCTGACCAGTTTTCATGTTAGTGGAGGGAATTATTATTGTCCTTAAATTCAAAAAAAAAGTATGCATCAGGATGATAACTTATACCTTAATTAGAGAGCTAAAGAAATTCTGATGGGTTACAGAGTATTGTCTTTTTCTAGGAATAAATGCGCCTTTTTTCTGTGTTCCAATTTATGCTTACTAGGCCCAGCCAGATAGCTTAGCGGACTAAAGCACCTACTTAGGCAGAGGGCAGCAGCCCAGGGTTTGATCACCAGGGTATCAAGCTGGCCCCACTCCAGGGGTGCACTGAGACAGTGATTGAGACTGGACATGGGAGTGATGGCACAGACTCCCAGTACTTGGGAGGCTGAAAACAGGAGAATCACTATGAGTTCAATCTATGTGGTGAGAACTTGTAGACCCTGTAGATCCTGTCCTAAATACATTTTTTAAAAACTTTATGCTTATTTACCAAAAAAAAAAAAAAAAGGGAAGAATAGTCATTCTATTCTAGCAAGCAAAAGCAAGTATTCAGAATTAATGATTCTTATTTGTCCAAGGCAAGATATTCTGAGCCAATAAACTAATCTACAAATAAATGAACTGATTTTGATAGTCTCTTCACTTTCTGAATTTGTTTTTAAAACAATCAATGAAAACCAACTGCACCCAGGTGTTTGAACAGTCTACTGACAAAGTGGTCTTTGTAATTTGTCTTCATTTAGTGTTCATCAGAAGTTATGTCTAGGGCCCGGCGGGATGGCTCAGTGGTCTAAAGCACCTGTTTGGGAAAGCTTGGGCGGCTTCAGGGACCGTGGTTCAATCCCTGGAACCACATGCTATGCCAGGCCTGCCTTCGGGGTGGGCTGGGCCTGCCATAAAAATGAGTGAATAAACAAATAAAGGTTCTGAAACAAGAAAAAATAAAAAAGAAGTTATGTCTATACAGCATACATCTACATTATTAGGCTGCTAGTTTGTAATCATCATATAAGCCAACTCTCACATTTCAACCAGAGAAAGTAGAAGTAGGAACACCATGCAAACTAGTGATAGAAGGAAGACTGCAGTGTCTTCTGTCATCCCTACTCTCCTACATCTTTTCACATCATCTTCTCGTTAGTCATGAAAATGTGTTTGGTCCTTGTGTCTAGCCTCTTCAACCAAACTTTTACTAGAAATTTTATGACTAAGAAAGTGGAAGTATTTAGATTTTAGATTATTTCCCTTTGTTCATTTGAGTGAAATACTAGGGGTCAAGAAAAATCAATAGGTAGAAATTTCATGGGAGAAACTATGAGCCAGAAAAAGAATTATACAATACCAGAATCCTTGTAGTATGAATTTGGGCAAGACTTTATCCTCTCTCACTTTCCTCGCCCTTACCTCTAAAACAAGACATTTGAATTAAATGGGGTTCCAGGTCCTATGAAATAAAAGCATTAGCCTGAATAATCCATACTCTGCCCTACTGAGATTAAATAATTGAAAAGAGGACAAAATCCTCACTTTTATATTCTTATTTATTAGAACAGTAATGTTACATGCTAATATTTCATCTGGTAACAATGACAAGGGTAATCATAATGATAGCTCATACTTATTTACATTTATAATGACCAGTGTAAGATTAAGATTATTATCTGAATTTTACAGATGAGAGATCTATATTAAAGCAGGGTTAGATAACCTATCCAAATTCATATAATTTTCTGCTTCCAACCCCCATGTTACACTGCCTTTACAAAACCCAGCAGTCTCTCAAATGATGTGTATTGTTTACAAGCTACATAACACACAAGTCCCTACTGTATGGAATTCCTATCTTATCTCCCTTTTATGAGCACAAGAGCAATGAAGAAAGTAACTAAGAATTGGATGTGTAGTTCTAATAATGTTGTATAAAGACATGCATTTTTCTGTCAGATGGCTCTTGTCCTTACAGTTGATGCCACTGACCAGTTGTTCCAGCGGTTCAGCACTGAACATTGGTGCTCTGCGGGATGCTGTATGCAAGGTGGACCACTCTGCTCCCTTTTCCTAGCAAATGTAGATGGCTGCATCACAAGAAATTCATGGATGTTACTTACAAGGACACAGCACCTTGTAAGACGAGAAACATCATCCCACCACATCTTCCTTGTTCGTTGCAGCCCACTGGTCTCTGTCTTCAGGGTTTTGACACAGCATTTAAAGCCAAGAGAGATAATCTAATACTCTAAACAGTGTTTATGGTGAGGAGGTGCAGATCTTCTTGAGTGCCCGTTCCTGGAGTTGCACTTAGGTGAAGCGTTAAGACTACACCTTTTAAAATTACATGGTGAAACTGATTTTCTTCTCATTAAGTCTATGTTGCCAAATTAATCACAAATACAATACACTACAGTGCCTACCTTTGCCACTACAGATTTAATTGTGTGCTAAATTTGCTAACAAGAGTTCAGTATTAGATAAGAATGCTGACAGTAGCCAAATATATATATATATATATATATATATATATATATATATATATATATATTTCTTTAGCTCTAGGCTGATAAGCTAGCCGTATAGCTTACCAACACCAGAGACAATTATAAAGTGCATAATTCAACTTCTAGACATTTAGTGGGGAATGAAATGCTCTAGAATTCAGAAGAATTGTTCTCTAATCTCAGCTCTGAAATGTACTGACTGAAATAAGATAGCACCATCAAAGTTCTTTAAGACTTAGTGTTCTTATCTTACAATAGGGAGAAAAGAAACCTCTCATAACACAAAAAGACCAGTGAGATGGCATTAAAGTTATTTGTAAACTGCAAAGTCCATACAAAGGTAAAGGATTAGTTTTCAGTCCTTCTTAGTCAAGAATGACTCTCAATTTGCTGATACCCAGCCCTGTGTTAGAGGTGACAGCAAAATCGATGTCTTTAGGATTAAGAAAATTAAATCTAAATCTGAATGTCTGGAAAATGGTACTTAAAATATGGGTAGTCTCCTGGCTTCTCAAAATGATGAGTCTCAATGTAACTCAATGCCTTGTCACTAAGGGATGTTTTCATTGCTATAAAGGGGGCGATACTGGCTTTTTGTGGATTTTGATAAAGAATGTGAAATACACTGCACCAAATTGGGCAATCCTACAAAACAAGAGCTGCTCCACCCCAAACACGGATAGCTTTCCTCCTGCACTGAGAAGTACTGCTCAAAGTCATGAGAAAGATCCCTAATTCTCCAATTGATGCAGACAAAGAGAATTGTTTCAGCCTCTTCCTCCAGATCAGATCCATCCATGTGAGGTTTAAAACAGCTCTGAGTAATTACCAGGCTTCCAATTATTTTGAGATTAAAAAAAATAGAATTGGAGATTAGTGATTTTAAAGCCAGCTCCTAGAAGCTTCTATAAGAAATATCTAACTTCAGCAGGGACATGGAATCCTAGCAGATTAATGTACCTACAATATGAGGTTTTGATTTGGGGACCCCAAATCACTACATCATGTTTCCAAAACCACTGTCTTTGCAGCTTACTGAAAAAAATACTCTATTGTGACATTTATTTATTGCATACATGTGTCTAGCTCAGCAGTAGACATGCAGCCCCCTACACATAAGTCACAAGTAGTAATCTGACAGACAGAAAGACACTCCACCATTTACATATGCAACATGACACATGCCACAACATGCAGGAGTTTCCAAGCAGAGACCAGAGGAAAATTTATCTCCATTGAGAAAACTGCAATTGAACCCCGGATGGTATGTAATATTTTCCCAGGTAGCAAATCAGGGAAAAGGCTGTTGTAGAAGTGGGTGGGAACAGCACAGCAATGACACAGATGCAGGCTGACATTTTAGCTGGCTTTGATCAGTGGGTAGTACCGGAAGGACTCTGAAGAGAGTTCAAGGTGCCTGGGTGAATGTATTTATCCTTTGAACAGAGTTTTATGAGTATTTTGAGAATACTGTTGCAGTCAAGACTAGCTCATTGCAGACCCCACAACCAAAGAATCTAATCATAAAATTAGAAAAAAAAATCATCTCAGCCTCTCTTTTCCTTATACTTTATAGCTGAAGTGATTAAAAAATCCAGACATATTACGTGACTTGCCTAAGAACATTGCCCAGTGTATTCCTTTTCTAGCATCAAGATAGTGAGAAAAGCAAATGAATGATCAAAAATAACCTGTGGGTGCAGCATCAGGACTAGTGGGGTTGCACAGATGCTCAAGTAGCACGGTAGCAGCAGTAGAGAGGCCGGAACCCAGGCCACCCTCTCAGCTCATAGCAGTCTGCCCTGGTCTGTGCTGACCTCAGGAATTGTATTCATCATCTGACTGTAATCCACAACATGATTACTTAAGTTTTGATGAAGGTCCAAGTTTTCCATTGCTTGCTCTTAAGGTACAGTTCCTTCAACACAAGAGGTGCTGGCTCACATCCTAGGATGCCTGTGCATGAGCGTATTCTCTTCAGAGACACAGGCAACCAGGATGCCAAACGTGGGCATGACATTCACCCCACACACACACCTCACACACCCTTCCCTGCCTCCTCATTTCAAACTGCCAGAGATTGCAGAAGCATAGCCTGAACAGAAGGCATCTCAATCTCTGGTGGTTCTGTAAATAATATGCTGTTCATGCTTGTGTATAAATGATCACAGCCTCTCCATTTTCTACATGAGAGAGCCTTCAGAAAGATAAAGCAGCCTGGGCATAAAGCACATCAGACATAGGCTTTCAGACTCCAGAGCTCCAGCCTTGTTTGTAACAGGGTTAAATTGTTCACCTATCTGCCCACTCCTAATAATTTATCTAACCTCGTGGCCTTTAATTTCCACACATAGTGAAGCTAATCTGTGCATAGTGAGGACTTCGAGATCAGTTGTTTCTCATTCCTCTTTCTCTTCACGGCTATCTCACCTCTAGCCTTCATCAAATACATATGCAAAAGAAGCAAAGCTCATCTGCTTGGTTTAAGAGGGTGGAAACTGAGACTCAGAGAGGCAAAGCCACTTGCCCAAGGTTGCACAGCCAAAGGCAGCACTATGACTCAATTCCCATGGAGTCAGTCTAGTGCATTTCTCTCCACAATGAACTACTGCTTCCTAAGTAGAAAAAATAGCATTTCCTTGTTTCCAAATCCCTGAACTCACAATGCACAACCCCACAATACTGCATGAAAGTGACTGATGAATTACATTCAGTGTCATTCCAGGGCTTTGTTTAGAACAACCACAACTTGTTATCGCCTATGCTGTAGCTGCCCATCCATCACATTAAGAAGCTGATCATGGAAGCATTTAACATATTCGGGTCTAGAGGACACTCAGGACCATCACGCAGGTAATGATCAGCACCAAAAGTGGCGTGTCTAAAAGAAACAGGTCAGGCCAGCCAGAAAGCTTAGTGGGCCAAAGTGCCTGCTTAGGCAGGCTCAGGGATCAGGGATTGATCTCAGGCACCACATGCTATGCCAGCTCTGTCCCCAAGGCACACTGAGAGGGTGAATGAGACCAGGCATGGTGGCCTGCACCTGTAATCCCACCACTTGGAAGGCTGAAAACAGGAGGATCACTAGGATTCTGATCTGTGTAGTGAGACCCTGTAGACTCTGTACTAAATACATAAAAAATAAGAAAAGAAAAGAGGGACCCGGCAGGATGGCTCAGTGGTCTAAAGTGCCTGCTTAGGAAAGCTTAGGCAGCTGCTGGGACCGCGGTTCGGTCCCCGGCACCACATGCTGCACCAGCCCTGCCCTCAGGGCAAGCTGAGCTGGCCATAAAAATAAATAAATAAACAAACAAAAGTTCTGAAACAAAAAATAAAATAAAATAAATTATTTAAAAAGAAAAGAAAAGAGGGCAGGAACTGTATCTCCCATTCGTTGAAAATAGCCTAAAGTTTACCCAAAGTTCATTTTGAGTGGCAGGTTATTAGCTTTTAATCCTATATATCAAAGATTGAGTCATTGGGTTCATTGAAGCAAAATTGGTAACAAAAAAAGAAAAGAAAGAAAACTCCCAAACATTACTGCTTCAGGCACAATGTGCTTTGCCTGCATTCACCAGCACAATGCATTTCATTTAATGTAAAGTTTACAGTCATACAGCATTTTAAGTCAGTAACACTGAAATTTTTTCATTTAAATTACTACTGAAAAATTACTCTAAGTCAAAAATAGTTTATGTTTCAATAAAGATTACATTAAAAAGAAACAGGAAAGAAAGGAGAAGGGAGAAAAATCTAAGAACCAGTTTCTCTGGTAAGGGCATTTAGGGTCATGATTATCTCACAGGGCTGAGTATGTGAAATACAACAGTTTATTTTGCCAGTTCTATCAAAAGTGACCTCTGCCTGTAGGACCAAGCCAACTCTGCAAATCCCAAATGACTGATTTGTCTGCTAGGTGCCAGTGTATCCTCATACAATGGGAGGTATTCATGAATGCTACCTAGTGTATTCCTTTTCTAATATTAGGATAGTGAGCAAACAAATGGATGATCAAAGATAACCTGTAGGTACCTTAGGATTCATGGAGTTAGACAGTTTCATGAGATGTGCTGATCAGGTACAACAAAGATAAGAAAGTTCACTCAAACTCCATGCAAGAGCTTCTTCCATCAGGTAATTAGAATAGTTGTGTCCCCCAAATAAAGCATTTTGTTTGTTCTGTTTCTCCAGCGGTAGAGAAACAGACCACTTCTTTTGGTTAAACATACTCAGCTATATAGTCTCTGTGCAGGTCCTAGCATCTATTAGGATGTCACTCCCAACACATTACAACTACTTAACTCACAACCCAGGTTAATTAGTTCCATGTTAGTTCCCTTTAGGGGGATCAAGTAGATGCATCTGCTTCTTTGCCAACCAGAAGGAAGCCAACCAAGTGGATGAGCTATTTCTGAAAGAGAAAAATCTGTGAACATTGTGATGATTCTGTTTATTTCACATCAGAGGAGGCTATGATCTGGCCATGCTCTAACTGTACCTGGCTCTGGTCTATCCTTGCCAGTAATCTCTGTGTGTGGACCCTGACATTTGAAACTATATCTGTTCATCAATCATACAGAAAAGAGTCATGGAGGTTGTGACTCATCTTTAAAATGTAGAAAGAATCATCTTTCGGAAGGATTTTTGAAATCTAAAAACATTATTATTTCTAAGAAATCCAACAATTTGACTATTTTCATTTTCCCCTTGAGCTGACTACTTCTCTTATTGCCAGCAGGAACAAACTATACAACACTTTGGATTAGATTTTAGGTTTTGTCCTAGTCACAAAGACTTTGACACAGTTTTTACTCCAACATCAGAGTGCAGAGGAAGAAAGTATCTGAATGAGCATAGACTGTCGTGCCAGAAATAAATTCCTAATATAGACAACTAAAATATGTCACTATGGGATGTAGCAGTCAAAATAGAAGCAAGACTTACTTGATTCAATACTATCTTAGCAAATAGGCTCTGTTTGTCCTTTCAGCTACAAACTTTCAGTTATAAATAACTACTAAGGCACCATCACAGGGCACTGAGAATCTAGGGGTCTCTGGTCACTGAAGCAGTATGATGTCATCTCTGCCTGTGATTCCACTGTGGCAAGTTACTGAGTCAAGAACTCTTAAAGTCAAGAATAATTAGGTAGCAGTACTGTAATAGTTCTGATAATAGCAATTCCTCGCATTTACCCATTATTACTCATATCAATCATATAAAGTATTTTGTCTTCATTTCAGAGAGGACGAAAGAACTCAAATGACTAACCCCAGTTCTCATAGCCTCTGAGGGTGACGGTCAGAAATGACTGACACCACAGTCCTGATGCCTGCCCAGCCACAACTTTTAAATCCTCTGAAACAGACCATCCTGGTGTGTCTCATCTGAATGTGAGGACAGTGAGGACATTTGTGGGCCTGTCATTGCCTGGCAGCATATTTAGATCCCCAGGTGCACAGATTTGGTTTGGGACTTGGAGAGAGTTGTAACTTTTATAGAACTCAATAATGCCATATATAAAAGAAAGAAATAATGGTTCTTTATTCACTTAGTTATTCATTCCACAAACAGTCTAAAACCTGATTACTGCTATAGAGGAAAAACAGACTGGAACTGTCAAAGAAAAAAAAAAAAGTTTCAGTCCTAAAATGAAAACCATATAAAGTTCTAATTACCTAAAGGATTATATTCAAGATTGGTTGTATTGGATTAATTTTCTTAATAAAATGATTTGAATTCCTTCCATGTAACTGTCAAGAGAACAAAATTACAGTTTCAAACACCCAATGCAATGCAGTATTGCTTATATATGCAGAAACTTAGACCCCAAGGTTTCTACGAGGGCTTACAGGAAACATCTTCCCTAAAATGGTAGCCATGCACATTGCAGCTCTAGACCCAAAATAAAATTAATACTCTACAAGTTCAAGATACATTTCCACATGCCAGAAACTTACTTCTTTCAGTGAAAGCTGTGATTATTTATTGCCCTGAAGCAAGAACATAGTGCAGGAAGACTAAGTAAGTGTAATATGAGAACTGATGGAAGAAGAAATATTTAAGAAACAAAACAGAATGGGGATTTGAAAGAAAGGCAAGTAATTTGAAAGACCAATTTGTTCAAATTTCTAGAGTTAATCTTGCTGATGGACTGAAGTGTATTAAGGAAATGTTGAGTGAGAGACTAACAAAAATGACATGAACAACCAAAAACAGAGAAAACAAGCATACTCTTTTTAGAGTAATTCTCTTAAGGAGAAGTTAGGTGAAAAGTGTGGAGATGTTTGCTGGGCAATGAAAATTTAAAGTGCTTTTCATTTCTTCAATCAAAACTTCACTGGAGTCTTGGCTTTGGGATGAAGAAGCACACATAATGCTGGGGGTTTGAAAGTAATGTCTCTGATCCCAGCACTCTCAAAAGTTAGGACACAAGGACTGCAAGTTCAAATCCAGCCTGGGCAATTTAGCAACTCAGTGATACCCTGCCTCATCATAAAGGGGCATGGGGCAGACGGCAGCTCAATGCAAAGGCCCTAGTTTCAGTTCCCAGTGCCACCAAAGAAAGAAAGAAAACCACACATGAATAGTTGATTCTTTCTCAGTTCCGAGTCCTTCGATCTGTCCCCAGTTTCCAGAAATTGGTTACAAGAGGCATAGCCCCAAAGTCACTAACTAAGAGTTTCCACTTGCACCAATCCTAGAGGCCAAATTTATATACAGGGCAACATTTGGATTTTAAAGTGATTTTCCTCTCTTGACACCAGAGACATCGAGTCTCCTAGAATAAGAGCAAAAGAAAAAGGAAAAGAGCAGAAAAGAAAAAAAGAAAGAAATAGAAATGAATAAAATTTAAAATGAAATAAATTTACCAAAGTCCAGCCCGTATACAGAGCTAATTTTTAGTCAAAAGGTAGGATAACAGCCATTGTAAATGGAGCATTGGAGGTGTGACTCATGGCATGATTGCATGAGGCCTAAGGAGGCTGTTTCAGCTTTGCTTAAAATGCTAAGCCTTGATAGTACACATCTGGGAGCCCAGCATGTGTGAGGCTGAAGAGGCCAACTGCCATGAGTCAAGCTCAGCCTGGGCTACACAGCAAGACCAGGTCTAAAAAAAAAAAGCAAATGATTTAGGGTTCTTTTTAAGTTAACTATGGAGTGATCCTCAGCAGAGCTGTTTTGAGCTCAGCTGCTTGCAGTGTTTTAGCAAAGCAGTTCAATACAACCCCAATGGCTACAGGATAAATAAACTCACCTCTCCTGGACCTTGACTATGAGTAAGGAAATGAGGCTTTAAGCCATAGACACAGGAGCCAGCAGAGCTGGTTGTGACCAAAGGAGGAACAGAAGGTTCCAAACACATATGGTGAATGTAGAAAATGTAGGAATTGGAGACAAAGAGGGAGAGACAAAGAGAGAAGTTAGAAAGAGTCAAAACAAAAGATTAAACTGGACACTGTGTTAAGAAGAACAAATCACAGCAAATACAATCAGGGGGCAATGTTGCTGCAGGCTAATCAGGGACCAATGTGGCTTTGTTGAACCTTGTCCAACTCAAGTCCTGCTGGAGAAAAGCCCAGCTCCAAAGACAGAACTAGCATCCCCCAATCCTTGGTCTCATGTCTGACTTCAGTAGGCTTCTTTCTTGGCTGACAAGCCCACTCCACTTATAAAAAGAGCTAAATAGAAGAACAGAGGGGCAGAGGAGTAACACCAGATGAGCTTTTGCATGCCCGGAACCAAAATGATGCCAAGGAAAGCCATTCAAGGAAAACCCTGAAGAGGCGGCAGGGGTGGTGGTTTTAGCTCGTGCTCCTCCAGCTGCATGAGCCTCGCCTTGCCCAGGTGTCTGTGCTGCTCTGACCTGAGGTTTCTCATCTGTAAAACAGCAAACCTTAGATAAGTTAAGAACATTGTCCTGGTTCTTTCTAGCTTGAAATTTGTTACATCTACAATATATTAACTAGCAAATTCACTGGATCACATATGGATCATATTCAATTCAGTTCAATTCTAGGATGGACTCCTAGAACTGCTAGAGCTCTTATAAGCTTGTTTTCCTCATTTTTGTTATCTACTCTTCATTTCTTTTTCTTTTTTTTCCCCTTCATTTCTTTGCACTTTTCATTTTCTAACATAGCATACTTCCTGACTTCCTTGTTTTTCTTCACTTTATACCAGTAGTTGGAAAGGGGCTACTTCACTAAGACAGAAAACCGAGGTTATCTATTTGTTTTTGAGACAAGGAGGAGCCAAGACTCAGCCCACCAGCTCTTTTCTACACTGTTCAGCTGGTGACCTTCAACCCTGCACCAGCAGGCAGAGCAAGTTGAACCCAGTCTCTCTTCAGACTTTTTTTATTACTCCGTCTGCCAAGCTGCAGGCTCCCCGATGTTCCAGACAACTTTCTTCCTCACTGCCTCAGACCCAGCAAGGTGACACTTGTCACTCCTTTTTCCTAGGAAAATTACTAAAGAGGGAGATGGTTTGCACAAGCCTTGCTCTAACTTAGCTCAAGCCTAACCACTATGCACACACAGCTCCTAGCCTCGTAGCCCTATTCATCCTTGGCCTGATGAGATCCTGCAGACCAGCAAACCATGGCAACCTCACTCTCAAACAAAGAAGCAGGCCTTGAGGAGTCGCTGATATTCTGTTCCCCTGAGCTATTATTACATTTGAGAACCATCACACTCCTACTCATCTCCACTGGAGCTGAGCTCAGGCAGACTCTCCCCTACCTTGCCGTACTATTCCACCTTCATCCCAATGCTTAGACACCTCAACACTTTCTAATGCCAACTTGGTTCTCTCTCTAGGAAGACAACTAAAGATGCTCTTGAAATAATAAGAACACAGAATCTATTTCTTCTGGTCCTCATACCCCAAGAAGACTAGATATTTTCTCCTGACAATACAGAATTCTCCAACCAGAACCAGATTACTAGATAACTATAAATATTTTAAAATAAAACAATATCCCACTTATCTCCCAAGATAGGTCTGAATCTACAAACAGCCAAAGCTGATAAGATGAGGAAAGATTTAATTGTCTAAGTACCCTAGAATATGCAAGTTACATTAAAATTAAAGTTGACACTTTTTCCACCCCAATCACCTAGAATAATACCAATAATGTTTTAATCTACTGTGTACAATGTGCCTCTCATGCATTAACATGAATTAGGTCAATAATGCTACAAAATAGAGGTTATCCTCATTTTTTAGATAAAGAACACTATAAACTCATATATAGGTGGGACAAAGACACAGATCTGTCTGATTTCAGAGACTGTACAGATTAAAAATTCATTAAATGAGACCAAAACAGGGAATAAGAAGAGATCCTTGCACCCTGAGAGTACTCCTCTAAGTAGTAAGTAGTGTGACCCTAGGTACAACTGTTAGGTTTCACTTCCTTGTATATGAAGTAAACTTGTTGGATCTGAGCCCGGGCACAGCTTTTTGAGTTTCAGTTTCCTGTCTGTGAAATGAGAAGGTCACATCAGTGATTCCTTCCAGATCCCATCTAGTCCCTGCAGGCCTCCTCCACAGAGGCCCGATGCTAACACCTAACCTCAGTACAACAGATTTCAAACAGGAAGCGCCACTTCAGAAGCTCCAGAAGTGACTCACAGAATAATTCTGCTCTCTGGAGAGAAACTATAATTCCTACGACTGTGATTACCCAGTGGCTGGGGCTAGCACAGGTAATATGCATTGTCCTTTATTTCCCTTCCACTCCAAAGGACTCTCTAATGACTTTAGAAGTGGACCTGTGTTCAGTACTTGTCACTTATGTGTTTAAATGGATAGAGACTCAAAAGTGAAATTGGAGGAAAATACTGTGCACCCACTCACAGTCTTTATGCAAAACCCCATTACAAGAACATTTTAGTGATAGATGGGATCTGAGTGACTTGATGGTAAGGATTCTTCATTTAATAAAAGGAATCACCAGGATTGCTACCAATCATATGTTTGCAATCCACCAAAGACTAAAGATGGTTCATAGATAGATAGATAGATAGATAGATAGATAGATAGATAGATGATAGATAGATAGATACCAAATCTAACGTAATTAGAATCAATGCTGACAAAAGTTACAAAAATGAAGGGCCAGGGAGATAGCTCCGTGGCACAAGTGCCTGTGCCTGCCTGGCAAGTGCAAGGTCATGAATTTGAACCCTAGTCCTGCAAAAAAAAAAAAAAAAAAAAAAAAAAAAAAAAAAAAAAAAAAAAAAAAAAAAAAAAAAAAAAAAAAAAAAAAAAAAAAAGAGACCACAGAAATGTATGTTATTTAGTGTTCTAATATGATACTATGTTTGCAAATTTGCTTTGGACACAATCTTTGGGATCACTTTTTGTTGAACAAAAGATATGTAAGCACATCTTTGGTTGCATGAGAACTATGGATAGGAATCTGTACAGTAAAGCAAAGCATGCATTGGCCAGAGAGGGATAGCAAGAAGGCAGATGTGAGGGTCAGCTTAGGAAGGTGGCACGGTGCAAATATCCTATTGACTTATTACCAGTGGAATATGCTAGTAGATGAAAGGATGGCATTTGATGTAATTCTTTCAGTTATATTACCAGAATAAAAGAGCTTCCTCTGAGCCATCTGGAGTATTAACAGAGCATGAAATGGTGTGCTAAAGAGACATCTGCATTCCCACATTCCTTGCGGCATTAGTCAAAGAGCCAAAATATAGATTAACCTGAGTGTCCATTAACTTATGAAGAAAATGTGACATAAATACATACACAATGGAATATGGTTCAGACATTAAGAATGGAACTCTGCCATTTAAGGCAACATGGATGGGAGCAGAGGTGATTAACAAGGGAAATAAGCCAAGCACAAAAAGATCACATAATAACTCTCATATGTGGACTCTAGAAAGCTAATCCCAAAGAAGCTGAGAATCCAAAGATGACTTCCAGAGGCTGAGGGGACGATACGGAGGAGGAGGAGGAGAGGAGGTGAAGCTGATAAGCAGATGCCAAGGTAGACTTAAAAGGAATACGAAGTTCAGGTGGGCTATGTGCAGTAAGGTGGCTATAGACAATGATGACGTTACTGTGTATTTCAAAAAAGCTAGAAGTGGGGCCTGGCAGCATGGCTCAGTGGTCTAAAGCGCCTGCTTAGAAAAGCTTAGGCAGCTGCTGGGACCGCGGTTTGATCCCCGGCACCACATGCTGCGCCAGCCCTGCCCTCAGGGCAGGCTGAGCCGGCCATACAAATAAATAAACAAATAAAAGTTCGGAAACAAGAAAAAAATAAAATAAAGGTAAAATTCTTTAAAAAAAAAAAAAAAGCAAGAAGAATTTGAATGTTTTCATTAGAAAAAAATGATAAATGAACTATACACATTCATTCTACTTTAAATATTATATACTATGTACATATACTGAAATATAACATAGTATCTATCTTAGTCATTTTTGATCACTGGGACAAAACATGCAATACTCACCACTTAAAGGAAGTGGGGTTTATTCTTGCTCATTACTGCTCCAAAGCAGGAAGGCCTGGGCAGAGCAAAGCCGCTTGCCTGAAGGCAGAGATGCAGAGAGGGAAGGAAGGAGCCAGGAGAGGAAGACACCTGTCTTAGTTACTTCTTACGCGCTGCTGGGACAAATACCTGACACTCAAAATGAAGGAAGGGAAGGTTTATTTAGCTCACGGTTTGTGGAAGTTTCAGTCCATATGCGGCAGGCCCAAGGCTGAGTGGAACAGAGCAGAGAGTGTCCAGTTCATGGCACTGGAACAGCAACAAAATGGTGACAGAAGCAGCCAACCAATCAGGGCAGCAGAGCAACAGCATGAGTCTGTCTCTCTGTCTCTTTTTATTTTATATTCAGGCTATCCACCTCAGCCTATCCGCCTTAGGCTACACCCATAATCCCAGAAGTACTTAGACCAGCGGTTCTCAACCTGTGGGTCTAGACCCCTGCGGGTGTCGAACAACCAAACCACAGGGGTCGCCTAAAGCCATCAGAAAATACTTACTTATTTATTTATTTATTTACTTATTTATTTATTTTTAATTTTTTTTTTTTCTTGTTTCAGAACTTTTTTTGTGTGTATTTATTTTTATGGCTGGCTCAGCCTGCCCTAAGGGCAGGGCTGGCGCAGCATGTGGTGCCAGGGATTGAACCGCAGTCCCTGCAGCCGCCTAAGCTTTCCTAAGCAGGTGCTTTAGACCACTGAGCCATCCTGCTGGGCCCCAGGAAAATACATATTTAAACCTATGCTATGCCATGGTGAAATGTTATTCATTGGAATTAGTAATAAATATTTCTCAACATATAATTAAATATTGTTTTTGTGATTAATCACTATGTTTAAACTATGTTTGATTTGTAGCAATGAGAATACATAATGCATATCAGGTATTGACATTTTGAATCATAACTATAGCAAAATTACAGTTTTGAAGTAGCCAGCAAAATTATTTTTTTGGTTTGGGGTCACTGCAACATGAGGAACTGTATTTCAGGGTCATGGCATTAGAAATGTTGAGAATCACTGACTTAGACCCATAATCCCATCAATACTAAAACACATAATCCCAGGGATCATGAATCAAGTCTCAAACCCTAGAAGTCCCTGCCCAATGATTGCATGAAGCTTTGGGGAGACAACTGGACATAAACCATAACAGGGCCCTTCCAGGTCACACCACCAGTGACCACTGCTTCCAACCAGGTCTCTGCTCCTGTCAGCACGTTTAGCTCTAAACTCATCAGAGTACTAGCCCACCCATCAGCACAGCAGCCCTAAGACCCCATCACACCTCAAAAGTCCTGCCTTTGAGGCTTTAGGAGGACTTCTAGATATAAAGCATAACAGTACCTGATAATCATGTGCAGTTTTTAAGATACTATGTGTAAAATGAAAAATGAATTTTAAAAAGACTACCACTAGGGTTCTTTTGATCAGCATGCTGACTACTAAAGGGATTTTGACCAGTGGAAATTGTTTCTTATAGTGAAGACAGACATTTTCAGAATACAGACTGTTTCCCAGGAAGAACCGGAAATCTTGTCACTGCCACTAGTTTGCTATGGCTCTGCTCTTAAGCAGTACATAATCTGTAATGCCCCATGGATACTACCTTAAAATTTGTTTTCTTTCACTTTTATTTATTTTGTTTTCATGTGAACTGTTTGTTTTGTTTTGTTTTTTGTGGGAATGAGAGTTGAACTCAGAGCCTTCAAATTGAACTACATCTCAAGCCCTTTTCTTCATTTCTTTTTTTTTTTTTTTTTTTTTTTTTTTTTTTTTTTTTTTTTTTTTTTTTTTTTTTTTTTTTTTTTTTTTTTTTTTTTTTTTTTTTTTTTTTTTTTTTTTTTTTTTTTTTTTTTTTTTTTTTTTTTTTTTTTTTTTTTTTGTCTTTTTGAGACAGGATCTAGCTATGCAGTTCAGGCTGGCCTTGAGCTCACTTTTGTAGCCCTGGCTGGTCTCAAACTCGCACCGATCCTCCTGCCTCAGCCTCCCGAGTGCTGGGATTACAGGTGTGCGCCACCATCGTTTCTTATTTTAAGACAGTGTCTCTTGGAGTTGCTAAGTTGCCCAGGTTGGGCTCAAACCCACAGTCCTCCTACATTAGCCTCCCAGAGTGCTGAAATGACAGGCATAGGCCACAACACCAAGCACTTTTTAAAATTCTGACCACTTTCCACATGGCATTTTTCATTTAATCTTTGTCACAGTGCTATATGGTAAGCAGGGCAGATACACCATCTTTATTTTGCAAAGAAAATGAGGTTCAGAAAAGCAATTTGTCAAGGACTTAAAGGCTAGAAAGCTTTCTTTACGAAATTAGCCTAAAATCTTGGATTTTTTTTTTTTTTTTTTTTTTTTTTTTTTTATAGGAGAGTCTCAGTTGTGCAGTTCAGGCTGGCCTTGAACTCACTATGTAATTCAGGAGGGCCTTGAATTTATAGCGAACTTCCTGCTCAAGCTTCCCACATGCTGGGATAACACCCAGCTTGACTTCTGACGCCCCGTGGTCACCATGATATCTCAGTGAATGGGGGTTTGATGTGCCCCAACCAAAGTGGCTTGAGCAGAAGGTAGCTTGCATAATGTTGAGAAGTTGTACCACAGAAACTGCCCAGACTGCAGAGTCTGAGGATCAGTGAACGAATACTAGGTTACTACTCACCCTGAAAAAGATGCGACCTCAGAGAGCTGACAGCTGTGGGGCCTGGACTGTCAGCACTTCAAGTCATGAGATAATTTCTCATGGCCTAAAGTAACGTTAGTGTCACTGAAGCCCAAAGAATGAAGTAAAGCAGAGGGAAAAATGGGCAATTGTTACTGAAGAGGATGAGGCAAAGATGGGGCTTGAAAACCAGGAAAAGATAACAGGGTGAGTGGGTGTTCATCTGGGTCTGGGGATGGGATGCACATTTTCCTGTTATTTATTGTTTTAAGGTCCAGTATATATGACTGAAGCAATTTTAATTTGTGGGATGAATATAAATACATCAAACAGATTGAGCATAGTTCTTCATGAGAAGTGAAAACCACTGCCTAATTATTCTTAGCATTTTCCACTGTCATTGAAAACAGTTACAAATGCCAGGCAGTTTCTGTCCTTACTACTAGCTTCTGTGCACTAAATGAATGAATTTCGAGGACACCTGTGCAGGTTATGTCTGTTGTTCCTGCACCTTCTCAACACCCTTATCGGACTAAGGTTAGCATTTAAGTAGTGTGTTTGAAAGAGTTTTGAGTGGTGCTAATTTGCATATCTCTTATTATTCATAAAGACTGTGTGTATTTTTTTCATGGTTTTTGATCCTATGAATTTCCTTCCTTGTGAATTGCCTCTTCTAATAGCTGCCCTTTGCTATTAGGTCATTCACCCTTTTCCCTTCTATACTTGTAGAAATTTTAAAATGCACATTAATTATAACAAGAATTTTAGTTGTATGTACTGAATGTACCATTTTTTAGGTCTGTGGCTTTTCTTTCCATAGCCCCTTCATTGTCACATGTTTATTTTCTGATGGTACCAAGAAGATTTACAGCTATGTACAGTTATCATCATACTGAGACAATTTCTAATTTCTTTTTAAGCCAGGACCTTTGCACTGAGTTACATCCACAGCTGTTTTCTTTTGTCTTGTTTTAAATTCTCTGTAACTCACTGAAGTTACCCAGACTGAGCTTGAACTTGCAGTCCTCCTGCCTCAACCTCCCAGAGCCAACCCTAGAAGGAATCTGCCTTAGCTGCTCTTCTTTTTGCTTAGAAGAAAAAAAAAAAATACCTTTAATGCAAAGTTAAGGGTTAAAAGTTCGTAAAGGTTTCAGTTCATAGTTGTCTGGCTCTCAGGCAGGTGGCGTGGCAGCAGAGCATCACAGAGGAGAAATGGTTCAGACAGGCAAAAGGCCCTAAGTGACAAGCAGCAACTCTTGGTATCATAGAAAGCACATGGTATCCTATCCAGACTACCCTCCCTCAAGTGAATAACACTGGTTCCAGGGTGGGGCAGCCTTCATGCTAACATCACATCATGATTGATTAATCTCATCATCACCTCCTTAATCCCACAAGCACACACCCGAGATCCAGCCACCTCTAAAATGCCCCACCTATGACTATTAGAGACTCTGGGGAAACAGCTAGAGATAATCCATAACAGAGTCCTTTAAAAAGAATTTGCCTTTCCCATGAAGCTGTATTTTTCAGGGCATTGCATTAAAGATGCTAAAATTATAGAGGCAAATATAGATCTCTTGTACTATTTGCTTTCATCTAGCTAAAAATATGTTCCAAAGGGAAATTTAGTTGGAGTAATGCTTTAAGCCACTCATTCCAAATGACATTAATGATGATAAAAAGTTAATGAGAGATTTTTTATTCAATATTGCTATTCCTTCCAAAATAATTGTAATACTTCTAAAGCAGAATAAGCCACTTAGTTGGAGATTACTTCATCCAACTCAACTCCTTTGAGGAGGCAAAGACTGAGATAGTCTCCCTTGTCCCAGAAATGCTGGTGAACTGGAAGTGTTTGGCCATTTTGGTTGCTAATTACACACTGGGTGAGACAAAGAGTCTTACTTAATAAAACCAACCACAGCATGTCCCTGCCCAATTTAAGGAAAGCTGGAGTTAAATCTATTGGCTTGTTTTTAAACCCAAGTACCTGCATTGGGATTAATAATGTTTTCAAAAATCTATAGTCTTTAATTAGAACATGGATGAATCATTATCTCTTTCTTGAATAATGCAATAATCCCTTTCTTGAATAATGCAAACTAATGAGTATTCAAGGTGACAATAAGTTTGTCAGAGGAAAAGAAATGAACTGAAAATTATTCTGTGAATGCTACATCTCTTACATACAATTTTAAAATGGATGTAATGGTAGGTGCATTAAGGTGATAGATTATAGTTCTTTTTCCACTTAGTAAATTTTTTTTCCAATGACAGCTACTACTTTTATTGTAATAGGATTTTAAGGAAAGAGGATAGCACTGTATTTTTGACGCCAATGGAATGAGGAAATTATATCTTTTCCGGTACCTAGAAGACAATCTTATAATCACTTAAGAAATCAGTTTTAATGTAGTAATAATCTACCTTTCTGAAAAAGAAAAGAATTACATTCAGTATTTTCTCCTGCATTGCATTGTTCTAACAATTGACACAACCCTTTGAGACTACTAATGTACTATCCAAATAGGTCTTTTATCAATGTAAGTATTGGTAATTACTAGAAACATACAAATTGCTAGTTCTGTAGTAAAAAATTTAGTAAGCACTGTCACATGTGGGCTTTATGAAGTTGACTCTAATGCAGTTGGATTCCCATGTAAACTTGCCAAGACAGTCACTGGGCCAGGCAGTTACTAGCATGGAAATCAGCAGTGCTCACCCTTTAGTAGAGCAGGGCCACACCGCACACAGGGAGAACTATTTATACCACAACTAAACACTATTATAACAGGAAGGAATTACCACCCTTTCTGCTTAGGTGTAAGGCAAAGCTTACACAGGCCATTTTTATACTATAACCTTATATTTATAGCCAGAAAAAAGCCCAGTCATTGAAATCCAACTTTGTAATTCTCCATTCAGAATGACATTGTAGGAAAAACATCATGTTTAACTCTGTCATTTGACATTTTTCATATGAATTGGGTATGTTTCCTATTTGAATTTCAGCCGTGCTGCCTTATTACTGAGTAACTCACATCTACTGTGGTGCTCTGAAAATAAACCTGGCTATTTCCCCAGATACCTCAGTATACAAAACACAGCAAGTAAGAAGTAGAAGGAGATTTAGAGCTCTGGGGGTGTGAGTAGTCAGTCCTTCTCCCCTGCCCTTTAATTTTCTAACTGAGCCTATTCTAAGGTTCAGAACAGTCCTTGGGAACTAACCCAATACAGTCTTCCATTGAGCTCAACCACCAGAGGTGGTAGCATCTCAGTGCACTCCAGAAGCCTTCTCGCCCCAGTATATGCACAACTCAGTTGCCTCCATCGGCAACAGTCAGGACCAGTCAGCCCAGATGCAGAAGCAGAGTCTCAAGATTTCAAAATGATAGAGTGGCAAGCACAAGACTGGAGGGACAGAAGCCCTCATCTCTCAGTAATACTCAATGTTAACTAATTACTGCACGCTCTCAATTTCTATGCATTTTCTAAGGATCATCTCATTTAATCCTTATAATAATACTTTAGGGAGTGTTATTATCATCCCAATTTTGTAAGAGGGAAAATCTCTGAGATATAGAGAGTTCATGGAAGAAGGTCACATAAATGCTTGGCGACAGAGCTGGGAGATAAAGGAAAGACAGTCAGGTATCAGCCCTCTGCTCTTTCCAGCCCATGCCACCCAACCTAATGACATTTTCACACCTGAGGCCTCAAGCAACAAACTAGGAGATGTCTAAAGGCAAAGACTTTGTCCTTTTCCTGTCCTATCCCAGCAGCTGGCAGAATGCTCAACAGAGAATCAGCATCTTCTAAGAGTTCATTGACTGGAGATGAACTTCTTTATATAACATGGTTGAACAATTCCAGTTATGCTACTCTTAGGATCATTATAGAATTATGTGACTTAGTTATAGTTACAAAGGAACACCAAGTAATAACTTCTGAAGCCATGATTTCCTAGAAGTCATGATTTTTAAATAATGAAAAGGTTGATTTTGTGGTTTATGTGGGTCTATTCTTTAACACTTCAAGTCTGCCTAAATAGTGCTAAAGATCTTACAGGCTGGGGAGATAGCTCTGTGGCACAAGTGCCTGACTGACAAGTGCAAGGTCGTGAGTTTGAACCCCAGTCCCGCAAAAAAAAAAAAAAAAAAAGATCTTACATACAATGTTTTGTATAGTTGCTTGCATTATTTATAGTAACAAAAATGTGATAGAGTCAGGGCATGGTGGCTCATGCCTGTAATCTGAGTGCTTGGGAGGTTGAAGCAGGAGAACTGTTGTGAATTCAAGATCAGCCTGAGCTACAAAACTGAGCTAAAAGCCAATTTGAGCTGTATAGTGAGACCCTGTCTCAAAAAGGCAAAAAGAAATGTGATAAAAATCTAAACATCTAACAATATCCCCATAAATGAGTGATTGCATCGATTGTGGCACAACTATGCAATGGAACATTGAACATCATTCAAATTAAATTTTATAAGGATTTGTTAATGGGACAAGCAAATGTCTATAGAATGAGAAGCAGAACACAATATTGTACATATAACCGGATCATAATTTTGGACCATTTTGCACCAACATGTTAATAGTGACTAATTCTTGGCATTGGGCTATGGGACAGAGACCAGAGCATGGTCTGCCCTTTCCTCCGAGATGCAACCCCGGCAAGGGCGTAGCAACACCTGGAAGCACACATGTACCTTGCTTACCCCTCCTCAGCTACCGCTTCCTCCAGGCAGCCCAGCTCTGCCTCTGCTGTCTGCATCTCTTCACCATGCTCCCTGAAGAGTCAGGGCCCACAGGATGAAGCAGCTTCAGAAAAAAATGACTTCTGCTTTCTCTTAAGAGAGTGGTACTCCATTATTCACCTAGAAACAACAGGAAAAATGAGATGGCAGTCAGCTGGCCCCTGACTGTCTAGGATCAGAAATAGATGCAAGGTGGTAGAAATTATTTTTAAATGCATCTCCCATTTATTAATTTATTATTCTTTTTGGTACAGAGGTTGTTACAGAAATGGAGAGAGCACAGTGATATAATGTTCATCTGGAAATAATTCACCTGAAAAACTCAGTGAATTGGCTTCCTTCATACTGTCTGCCTGTCTGTCTTTCTGTCTGTCTGTTTGTCCATCTGTCTGTCTGTCTAAGAGAAAATCAATCCCTAATTCCTCTCAATTTTCTAAGAAATTAGAAAATTCTTCTTCTTAGGCCCTGTGTCTGGCTAATTTTTTCTATTCAAACGCATATGTGGAAAAAAAACTAGATTTATACGCTGACTCACCACCACTTGCTGTACTGATATTCAGAAAGGAGATCAATGCCCCATGCAAAAATAACTCCAGCATACGCAACTCTTCTGTGGCCACCCAAGGCACATGATCCCCAGGGATTTACTGAAATGTATGTTACTGTTATATCTCTGACCATTGAAACCCTCCTTGGCCTCAGCAGGATGGCTCAGTGGTCTAAAACACCTGCTTAGGAGAGCTTAGGTGGCTGCAGGGACAGCGGTTCAATCCCCTGCACCACATGCTGCACCAGCCCTGCCCTTGGGGCGGGCTGAGCCGGCCATAAAAATGAGTGAATAAACAAACAAAAGTTCTGAAACAAGAAAAAAAAATGAATAAAACAAGAAAAAAAAAAAAAGAAAAGAAACCCTCCTCTTACCTGGAGCCCTACATACATTATCACATTTACTAATCCCACCAGCTCCAAGAGCAAAGTCATACTATTAACAGAGTAAGATCCAAAATCCAGAAAGGAGGGCTGATCATATAGCTCAGCGGGTTAAAGTGCCTGCTTTGGCAGACCCAAGGGCCAGGAGATTCAATCCCCAAGCATGCCCTGCCACCACCCCCCACAAGGTGCACTGAGGTAGTTATTAAGACTGGGAGTGGTGATGCACACCTATAATCCCAGCACTTGGGAGGCTGAGACAGGAGGATCACTACAAGTTTAGTCTACATAGTGAGACCCTGTACACCCTGTACTAAATACATTAAAATATATATGAGATAAAGATAGACACAGGGGCCCGGCAGGATGGCTCAGTGGTCTAAAGCACCTGCTTAAGAAAGCTTAGACGGCTTCAGGGACCGCAGTTTGATCCCTAGCACCACATGCTGCTCCAGCCCTGCCCCCAGGGCAGGCTGAGCTGGCCATAAAAATAACTAAACAAACAAAAGTTCTGAAAAAATAAATAAATAAATAAATAATTCTCTAAAAAAAAAAAGATAGATATAGATACAGGTACAGATATAGATATATAGGCTGAGGAACCTGCCCAAATTCACAAGAAGGAAACTGAAGTGAGGGTAAGGGAATGGCAGACCTACAGACTTCCCACCTGACCATGTTGCCTCTGGACTAGACATCATTTCTTGTACAAATTCCAGATCACCCTAAGCTCCACAAAAAAAATTACTTTTACATTTAATAAATGAGTTTTGATCAAAACTATTTATAAATAAATCTTCACTACATAAGGTGTGAAGATGCAAAAACCACAGAATATCATCCCCTCTAGAAACTGATATAATTGAATGCCTTCACCTTACATGTGAAGGGCTGGGGAGACAGCTCAGTAGAATCAGCACTTGCCTGGCAAGTGCAAGGACCTGAGTTCAATCCCCAGTTCTGCCAAGAAAGAAAGAAAGAAAGAAAGAAAGAAAGAAAGAAAGAAAGAAAGAAAGAAAGAAAGAAAGACCTTACATGTGAAGGAACTGAGCAAGATGTCTTACTTCAAACAACATCCTCTCTGGTAGAAGTTTGCCAATCTGAGCAAAGTAGACGCACACTGAATATGGTAAATAAAGTTATTAGACCTTCATTAAAATAAACTCAGGAGAGTTGTAAGGAGCCATCGCTAGGAAACTCTTCTAAGCAATATCAAAAACATTATCAAAGATTTATATGCAAACCAATTCATTATAACATTTATAGTAACAAAACCGTGACAGACACCTAAATGTCTAAAAATGCCCACACAGATATATGATTAGATCAGTTATAGTACAATTGTGTAATGAAACATTTAATATCAACTTAAATCATATTTTATAAGGATTTGTTAATAATCCGAATGAACATCCATAATATAATGAGTAGTAGAAACAGCAGAATACAATATTGGGTTTTTTTGTTTTATTTGTTTGTTTGTTTGTTTTTCTTGTTTCAGAACTTTTTGTTTGTTTATTTACTTATTTTTATGGCCATCTCAGCCTGCCCTGAGGGCAGGGCTGGCACAGCATGTGTTGCGGGGGATCGAACCGCGGTCCCTGCAGCCGCCTAACCTTTCCTAAGCAGGCACTTTAGACCACTGAGCCATCCTGCCGGGACCCCAGAATACAATATTGTATGTGCAGACTGAGCATAATCTTGGATCATTTTGTACCGGAGTGTTAGCATAATTGGTACAAAATTCTGAGCATTGGGCTATGGATGAGTATTATTTTCTCCCTTATGTGCTTCATATTTTCTATGATGAGCATGAATACATTTCACAATTAGCTAAATAAGCAATAGTTTTTGCAAAGTACTTGGTAAGCTCTTCAGAGATTACTTTCCACTTAAGTCATCTTCAAGTAAAGGAATAATGTTAGAAAGTAGATGGGGCCAAATATCCTACTAAGGGCTTACATTTCATTCTCTTTGCACAAGACACTGGTGAAGATTGCAGAGCAGAGACAGTAAGCAGGTCTAAGCTTCAGGAGGAGCCAGGGGGCAGAGATAAGGAGAGTAAGACTGAGAGCAGATACCAGGTGGGTTATGACCACAGTGGCTCACGAAGCCTGAAGCAGGTGAATGCTGGGGAAAGCAAGCAGCAGAGTTACACGGCAACGCTGCAAAGGCCTAGCTGCTTGTGGAGATGAAGAAGCCTCCCAGAGGGACAGGGAAATAGAGACCAGCACCTACAGTGTGCGGCAGGCACGGCCCTTGGACTTTGTACTGAATAAGTAAAACAAGGATATAGAATTCAAAATATTGAATTAACAAGCCTGCTACCAAAATTCTTTCTCCTTGGCTTAAAAAGCCATCCAACTCGTAGTTTATTTCATTTAGCCATTTGGAATTACATTGCTGACATCATGGCTGTGTGGTGGAAGATGTAATCGAATCCACTCTCTAATCACTCCTAGCTGTGCCCAACACAGTCCCTGGACAGTAAAAACAAGTTGGCAGACTTTTCAGTCATTTTTTATTTTCCTCTCCTCTTGCTCTTGTCTCTTACTTTGTTTTTTAGCTCTGCAATTTGCAGCATTCCCTAACAACCTACCGTCAGAGCCACACCAAGGAGAGGTTAAAAATACTGGAGAAAAAAACTTGCTGGAAGTGTGAGTAAGAAGATATTCACAGCGCCATCTGTAGGCATCAGCGTTCATGGCCATGGGTAGTGCTTCTTTTCGTGTAGCCGTATTTTTTAAGGCTTTTCCAATTAATATCTATTAACTTTGGAAAGACAAAAAAAGAGTAGTTTTAAGATATCATGCAAAAACATTAACAGTGTTAAGACTGGGCGTGGTGGCACAGGCCTGTAATCCCTGCTTTTGGGAGGCCGTAAACAGGTGGATCACTACAAGTCCAGTCTAACAGTGAGACCCTGAACACACTGTGGACCCTTCACTAAAATACAATAAATAAATAAATAAATAAATAAATAAATAGTTAAATAGTTAAGTATTTAAATATTTAAATATTTAAAAAATAAAAAACATTAACAGTGTGTAAGGCCCCAGAGGATTGTGATCCACAATAGAAGGATTGGTAACTATGGTTGATTTCAGTATCAGTGACACAAGCACATAAACATAGGAGCTGCCACTCAACAAGTTAGTCTCCCTCTAGTTGTCATTTCAAAGACCCCTACATCATGGCTTTTTTACCTCTTAGGGCTTCCTCAGGTCTCTGTAATCCCTGCTCATCTTCCACTGGACATTACCACTATCCTTGAATGTCTCGCATGTACCGTTCGAATTTTAAATAGCCTCTTTTCTTATGGAACAAAAAAAAGGTTTTACTCCACTAGAGAATTTATACTGATTGGAAGACTTTCTGGTATTGCTGTGATGACGTCTTGACCCAGAAGCTTCCTTCCTTTATTCCTTGAAATTACACACCCAGACTGCCTAGCAGCTGAAAGACACAGGCATTCCATGTGTCTCACACACACACACACACACACACACACACACACGCCTGCATGCATGCACATAAGCACGCAGGCACGCACAAACCAGAAAGTAGATTAGAAGTTTCCAGGAGTTGGGGAAGAGGCAGTGGGAGTTTCTGTTCATCAGCACAGTCTCCTGTGGAGGAAATAAAAAATGTTCTGCTATAAGTCACCATGATGGTCACACAACTCTGAAAATACCTTTAAAAAAATGAGTTGAAAACTTTTAAAAGGTGACTTTTATGGAATGTGAATTATACCTTATCTTAAATTTTTTGCATATGATGAATTTGTCAGACAGACAGCTAACATACAAATCAAGGAAAGACAGTATTAGGTTTCGTTTGGAAGTTTCACAATTGTCCACTACCTGAGAAAAATAGCTTGACCCGCAACCTTCTCCAGTAGTATTTAAAGCACCAACATGCCACAACTGAATCCCCTGTTGCTATCGATATTTCAATGATTCTTGCATAGATACACATTCAAGTACTTCATTCCATTGTAGTTAAGCATCTGCACCTCAAGTAGCAATTTTAATATAAATTAATTGTCTTCTGGTTCTTCATACTACAGCGAGGGTGCTATATTGATTTTCCTTAAATGAAGCTTGTGAGTTGGTTCTGTTATCCATGAATTAGACTTCAGAATGGAAATGAATATGATGTCCCACATATTGGTGATATAGTGCATATTATCAAAGGGTGGCAATGAAGCTAACAGAGTTGGTAATTGACTCTGAAGATCAACCCTTCATTATACACATATGCCCAGTCACAACCATCTTTTCGTTATGCTCCAGGTGTTCCTCTCCTCTCTTCTGCACTTAAATTGAAGATAGGTAGAACCAAAGCAGCTTCAGCTTTCAAATTTCCCTGAGATAAATTGCCAATCCAGCCTGTGTCCCTGAAATTGGAGATTCCTTTAAAGAGCTTCCATTGCTTTCTGGTCCTTGCTTTCATTCAGGCTCCTGTCCCTCTCTGTGGCTGAGGGAAGATGGTTATTAGCTGATAGATTAAGCACACTTAGCTCATGTTAAAAATAAAAAAGGTCACATGTGGAGGTGACCAGGACAACCCTTGCTTATTATCAAAGGAAGTAATCTTCTTGTCACTGTTCAAACGAAGTGCCTCTCCCCAGGGTGTCACGTGGGGACAGTTATCAGAATTTCTAATTTCTGAGGTCATAAAAAGTGTCACAGTGGGACACTAAAGCAAATTTTCATTGCTTAGATTCAACCTAATAGCTATAGGTGAGCAGCCTGGAGTGACAGAGAAGATGAGTCTGTGTTCACAGCCCAGATCTAAAGCCTCCCACCACACCACCATCAAATGGGTCACTCTGTTCAAGCCTTTTGTTTTTTATCTGTTAGATGGAACTATTGGCACCTATGCTTCCCATCTTACTGACTTGTGATCACTGAATGTGCAAATATTCATGATATTTTTTGTAAGATGTGTCAGTTCATTTATTCATTCCTATGTCCTGAGTGCTACTGTCTTTCCAGCAACCCCTAGCATGGCACTGGGAACACAGCTTGAATTCCTTGTGGAATTTAGAGACAGAAGGAGACACAACTGCTAATAAACAATGATGCAATTAATTAACTTGCCACACGAAGCGCTTCTAAGGGGAAATGTGGGGCACTGAAGAGTTTACAGTGGCGGAATAAGCTAACCTCACTTGTCAGTCAGAAGTGGCATTGCAGTTATGCATGGAGGGTTCATGGGAGCCAACTAAACAGCTATTGCAAGACGCAATAGCTTTTGAATGTTGATTCACGAGCCCAAGTACCAAAGATGCAGACTCCGAAGCTCCACAAAAGAGTCTTAGGAACTGTGTGTATGTTTTGGGTTTTTAAGGTTCCCAGGTGACTCTCAGATGCCACCAGATATAAAGTGGAGCATGACAAAGAGTGAGGGGAGAGCAAAACAGGCAGCAGGCCAGCTGCTCAGAAGGCCCAGAGGAGAGGTATGCCTCCTGCCAGGTGCCACTCACCTGCCCAGCCAAAGCATCTTCTGGAAAGTTCATAAAAATGTAGAGTCTCTGGCTCATCCTAGACCTAAGGAGAAAGAAACTGCATCTTAATAAAATCCACAGGTGATTTTTATGCACATTAAAACACCAGTAGGAGAATTGAAACCTCCTTGAAGGGACATCCCTGGATTATATGTCATAATTTCCTTAGCAAGAAGGACATATTAATCCCTCTTCCTAGAGAAATGTGCAGAAGCACAGGAGAATATAAACTGGCACAATCTTTGTAAGGGCAAACTAGTAAAACGCACAGGAACAAGAAAGATGCATACACATTCAGCGGGTAACTTCACCTCCAGAAACAGCCCAAGGAATTGAAGGGCAGGTCTGTGAAGTCTAGTGTTTGTCCATGGAATCTTACTTAGAAGAGCAAGGTAATAAGGATAGCTTCAATTCCCATTAAGAAGAGACTGAAAATGCTGTTGAATGGACTTAAAATTGGCAACCCTGTAGCACTTTAAGGTAATCATGATGTGCATGAACAGTCTTGGATATATGGTGTCTCTGATACATTTTAAGTGGAAAAGTTATTGTCAAATAATAGCTTTATGATTAAATAGATGATAGAGATAGATGGATGGATAGATTGATTGGTGGATTGGTTGGTTGATTGATTTCTGGAAAACTGTTATTTTAGGGGTGGTTTATTTTTTTTTTTTTTGCTGTTGGTGCCAAGGACCGAACCCAGGAGCTCCAGCTTGCTAGGCAAGCATTCTACCGCTGAGTCAAATCCCCAGCCCCAAAACTGTTATTTTAAAAAGTCAAATTCCACAATCTTAACACTTCTTATCTCTTGTAGAAGGTTCTGAATAATTTTAACTTTATTTATTTTGAAGTACTAAAGACTAAACCCTAGGCCTTTGCACATTGCTAGCCTTTGTTATTTTTTATTCTGAGACAAGGTCTCATTAAGCTACTCAGTTGCGCAGCCTGACTCTAACTTGCAATCCTCCTGACTCAGTCACCCAGAATGCTGGAATTATAGGCATGCACCATCAACCCAGCTAACTTTCTTTCTTAGCTCTCTCTAAATCATCTGAAATTATTTGCAATTGTTATATACTGTTTGGTTTATAGGAGATAAAAAAATATCTTTTTTAATTTTTTTATTACTTTTAATAAGAAATAACAATGTGATAGTTTCAAAACATGTTAGTGGTACATTTGCAATAATTGACACATTGCATATTGTTGTCCTCATAATAGCTATACAGAGCACAGGGTGCAGATATGACAAATTTTCTGATGAATATTGGCAAGGAAAGAAAAATTTTCTTCTCTTTGAACTGAGAGGAAGTAGTTGTATACATAGTCCAATGTTCCTTGTTTGCATTGGGTTACTGGTAAAACTGGCAATGTTGGAGGCTATTGAGTTAAGCCTTTTACAGATCATCATACTAATCCAGCTCTGTGTTTTATGCCACAATTAAGCTTTCCTACTGAGTGATCAAGGGCAAGTTAAAACAAGACCTGTATGATAAAACATTCATCTTTTGTATCTTCCAAAGTCAAATCCTCTCAGGATTAACTTTGGAACCATGTACAGTGCTTTGTAGAACTGTTGTCAGTGTCAGCCATTGGGATGAGTCATGGCCATTGCTTGACCAGTTTGCTCTCTGTGAAAGCCTGAGAGAATGTTTTCTCCTCAAGTGACTCTCCCTAGGCACACAATATCTCATTTATCCCTTTCCTCTGAGGTCCCATAATCTCCTTGGCCAGAAAATTTGGGACACCACTGAGTTATGGGATGCTTCACCACAGGTTTCTTTTTGTCCTGAGTCCTCACTGACCTTGAAGGGCTAGGGCCAGAAAATATTTTTATGTTCACACACAAAAAAAAAATCTTTCACTTCAGAACATCCTGTATTTGGCTCATAGAGTCTACAGAAGGCAGCAGGATTGAGGGAGACGAGGAGGAGGAAAAGAAAGAAAGAAATGGAGGGGGAGGAAGACCAGATGGAAAGATCAGGTCCTGCTGAGCCCTTGCCTCTGTCCAGGTGTGCACATCGCATTCACTGACACCAGTCATGCCAGGTTCCAACTCAGACCAATTAAATATAAATCTCCTTGGGGCCTGGCAGGGTGGCTCAGTGGTTTAAAGCACCTGCTTGGGAAGGCTTAGGCGGCTGCAGGGACCAAGGTTCGATCCCCAGCACCACATGCTGCGCCAGCCCTGTCCTCAGGGCAGGCTGAACTGGCCATAAAAATAAATAAATAAACAAACAAAAGTTCTGAAACAAGAAAATAAAATTTAATTTAATTTAATTTAATTTAATTTAATTTAAAAATAAATAAATATAAATCTCCTCCAGGGAGTCAGGATAGCCACTGTTATTACTGATATATATATATATAACTTATATATATTATATAATATATATTACTGATATATATATATATATATATATATATATATATATATATATATATATATATCAGTAAACAGGTGCTTTAGACCACTCAGTCATCTTGCTGGCCCCTGGCCACTGTTATTTTTAAAGGCTCTCCATCTACAGCGAACTTGCCGACGTGTATGCAGAGCGAGGGCAGCGTCCCAGTGCTCGACACTGTAAGGAAGCCCTTCATCTGGCAAGCGTAGCAGATGGCCACAAGCGTCAGGTCCATTACACTGTGGCCACTTTCAGGAACTTCACCGTAAACAAGGACGTACTGCCACCCCCCACTATGCCAAGGCTTCAAAAGCTTGA